>JBBBDQ010000200.1:1140000-1162500 GCA_037127315.1 Ascarosepion bandense | reverse complement strand
TGAATGTAATGAATTCGGCTCCCTGATTTCTCGTTCCGAGCCGATATCCAGTGCACCACAACGCACATCCTCATCTTAGCCTTTACCCAACACTTTCCTCAGCACATAAGCTGCGCGTCCACTCGCGCTTTTCACATATTTCTCCGATTCGCCCTACCATTTTTTTGTTCAGTCGGTTAAGTGCCATACGTGATCCTTTTCGAGACATGAATGACTGGGCAGAAGATTTTCCCGCAGTAGGTTGCCATTAGTTTCTGTGGTAGACTGGTTGCCGACCAAGGCTATAGAACACAATCTGTCCTGTTATTTAACCCATAACTGGAGGTAAGAATCGGATTAATAAATGAAGGCAACGAATTTAGCTGTAATTCGAACTCGGCTCCCCGATTTCTCGTTCCGAGCCGATATCCACCGTACCACAACGCACATCCGCCGGATTAATATAGCACTGGGAAATTCATAAACCCTAACCCGACCATAGCAAAAACCTCATCTGAGCAATAATAATAATAATAATAATAATAATGATAGATTCAAGTATTCTATTCACAGAATCGTCAATGCTTCCTAGTTATGCTGTCTTGAAAAGTTACTGGGAATGTGCCACACATTGTTATTTTCTCCCATCCAGCTAGCGCAAAAAGAGTGTAAACGACAAAATACCCAGGAACAGGGCAAGGAGTCTGGCTCCAATTGCACAGAGACGTGATACGTACCGAACGTGCCGACCTTCATTTGTCGAACATGAGCAACGGAAGCATGCATGGAAGACGGCCATCTTGAGGGACAAGCTCTTGGAAAACAATAGCACTGACATCACTTTTTTTGCACAAAAGCAGTCATGAATGAAGCTTGATAGACATTGCAGTGCCACGCGATTAGAGCAAAGTGAAAGCGGAGCAGGCGAAAAAGCATAGGTCACAAAACCTGTTAGATGTGCGTTTTAGTGCAATGGATATCCGATTAGAACGATTAATCAGAGAGCAGAGATAGAATTTCAGTTGAATTCTTTGCATTTATTTACACGAAAATACCCTGGGAAAAGGTATTAATCCGTCTCTTCTCCTTCCAGCTATGGACGTATTGGGTTCTATAGCCTTGGCTGGCAACCAGTCTGTCGCAGAAAGTAATGGCAACCTACTGCGGGATAATCTTCTGCCCAGTCATTCATGTCTCTTTCGGGACATGATCGCCCAAGCATATATCTCTTATAGCACTTAACTGATTTACTACTGAATGGCTGGACTGACTGGGTTCTATAGCATTGGTTGGCAACCAGTCTGCCGCAGAAAATAATGACAACCTTTTGTGGGGAAATCTTCTGCCCAGTCAGTCATCTCTCTTTCACGACATGATCGCCCAAGCGGGTATCACGTATGACCTTTGCTCTAATGAGCTCTCCTTCTTAGTACCTCAACCGGATGAATTTAAGTTTACTACGATATTGACAAATAGGTCTCATCACTTCACTGTTGAAATAGCTAGAATCAATCGTAAGTTCTGTTCTAATAGTTTATTTTCTTGCACTTCTCACCTGTGGAACTTTTTCCTGATTTCTTGCTTCCCTGTCGCCTACGATTATCAAAGATTTAAATGCGGCATCAATCGCTACCCACCTGGTCTTTAATTGCCCTTTTTATCATATTCATTCACTCCCATTAACCCATATAGTCTTAACGGCTTGAACGGCTTAGGATGAAATGATTAAAAAATATCAAGAAAATTCACGGATAAATGGAATCTGCATGGAACTAACCTCTGAATGCTGATGACATTGAGAAAGTTATATTTATTTGTCACTAGCAGTTTAATCCGGTTTCACTCGGGTAGTTTAAGGAATAATAAGAATAAAAAACCCATGATAAATTTACATAGTAAATACTAACACAACGTCCACCCTCGTCACTCATAGATATAGATAGCAGTTTAGCCCGGTTTTACTCGGGTAGTTTAAGGAATAATAAGAATAAAAAACATATGATAAATTTACATCGCAAATACTTACACAACGTCCACCCTCGTCACTTATATATATATATATATATATAACAATCTAGAATGTCTCTATTGGATTAAGGTGGGAGGGAAAACATGTATAGATATAGATAATATAAAATGGGGTGATCGATTCTATATTATAATCAATACATAAACTGATCCCTGACTTTGTGGGGTGATAATATATATTTTTCTATCACTAATTTTGGCTTTCTGAAAAATTTCAAGGTGTCGTTAGCGTTCTAAAATGTTGGTCTACATCTGAGTGCAACTTCCGTCGAGCTAGATCGCAAAATAAAGACGCTAAGTCGAATGTATCAAACAAACAAATACTTACACAACGTCACTTTATAGATATAGATTATAGTTCGAGGATATTAAAGAAAAGGAAGGCGTGGGGTGACATATTTTGCTACATTCTGAAGAGAAATGATATGAATATTAATAAAGATGTTGAATAAAAGGAAGATGTGGAGAGCCGCAATTGCCTATGGCTTGAATGGACACGGCAAGTCAAAGATATTGAAGAAAAAGAAAATATGGAGCAAAATCGACTACTACCTTAAAAGACGTATTTTTTTAAAATACTAGTCACGCCAATTACGAGATATTAAGAAAAGGAAGCTGTGGAGAGTCATGTCCTGAAGAATATGGAATTTAAAAAAGGATAAAGAGAATTAAATAGGTTAATACCGTAGCGCAAATAGTCTGCACAAACGATTACTCCACGGCGTGTCACTTTTTTTTGTTAATGGTTGAAGACTGTATCGCCAAGCCAGCAAATACCTTCCGTGAAAATCAACATTTGAAAGCCTGTTTTTCATTAAGGTTAGAATGGTGATTTTCCAAGGGTAGCTTAGATGTGGCACAAGACGGAATGTATGGGGCACCCAGTGAGAATCGAACTTACTATTCAGTTGTTATTGATCTACCCAGACAAGTCTGTTAACCATTACACATTAATTACACGCCAAGGTGACCCATTTGGGCTAGAATGGTGGTTTTACTAAGCGCAGCTTAGGTGGGGCACAAGGCCGAAAATATGGAGCACCTAATGAGGCTCAAACTCACTACTCAGTTGTAATAGATGTTGCGAGACGAGCCTGCTAACCATTATGCCATGCCGAGGTGCCTGGAATGGTGATTTTCTAAGTACAGCTAAGGTGTGGTACAAGGCCAAAAATACGGAGCACCTAGTGAGGATTGAACTCACTAATCAGTTGTAATAGATCCGGTAAGACGAGCCCGCTAACCATTACACCAGGCCGAGGTGCCCTCGTCAACGCTAGAATAAACAGTAAACACTAATGACTGACACGAGTGAGAAATTGTGTAACCCACAAAACAGACTCACCAATTTTTGCTTTGTTACTAAGCGTATCCAATTCTGAAGTTGAGCAGGACCAATGGCCAAACATTTTAGAAATTGACGATTCAAGAGTTGGCCAATGAAATTACTTGATTCAAAAACAAAAGCGAATTTTTTTAAATGGATTAAAGTCATTAAAGAGAGAGAAAGAAAAGGCAAAGGAAAAAATAACATCTGCCAAGTCAAAACGTCCCAAAAACCAGACATAGGGACGAGTGAGGAGGTGGGTAAAATTCTTACGTTTATAAAATGTATTACAATTTGGCGTCTAATAAATAGTAACACCTGCTCTTTAAGAAATGGAAAATATTTTTTTGAAAAAAAAAAAACACATACTATTTGGCGTTAGGAGGAAAACCGAAGTACAATAGCTAAATATGATCACCCTTGACTGATGAGTGGTTTAAAAAACATACCAATCAAAGTCTAAGACGCTAGACAGAAATCAAATATATTCGACAGGAGATACGGGAATATTTTTGATTTTCATCTACTCCTAGTGATTCCTTTTCTTTTTTAGCTACTATAAAAAAAAATTTGGAGGAAAGTTTTATATATGTCGAGAAAGAAATTAATGTAAACAACAGCGATATCATATCTTGTGTTATTCTTTCCGATTAAATAATTTATTTTATACCGCCATCTTCGCAGACCCAACACGTACAATTCTTTTTTCCTCAAAGCCACAAATATGGGACACTCAGGAGTGAACTCACTTTTAATTTGTAACGGTCTGTTAAACGGGTTTGCGAATCAATTTTCAAAGTTAAGGCGCTCCCTTTTCATCTACACATCTCGCCCTCTCTCTCTCTATATATATATATATAGAGAGAGAGAGAGAGAAAGAGAGAGAGGGCGAGATGTGTAGATGAAATATATATATATATAGAGAGAGAGAGAGAAAAGAAAGAGAATATATATAGAGAGAGAGAATACACATATATGAAGAGAGACAGACAGAGAAGAAGAGAGAAAATATAGAGAGAGGGAGACATACAGACTAAGAGGGAGAGAGAAAATATATATAGAGAGAAAGAGAGAAATATTTATAAAGAGAGAGTGAGCAAATAAATATATATATATAGAGAGAGAGAAACAGAGAGAAGTTCTTTCTATCACTTTTTTTATTAATTTTTTTTAAATTTCTGGTGGCGGTTTCAAAAGAGATGAAGATGCCTTTGACGTTACTGCATTCGTATCGTACTTTTTAGCATTTTGT
The DNA here is from genome assembly GCA_037127315.1 of Ascarosepion bandense. Taxonomy (NCBI): domain Eukaryota; kingdom Metazoa; phylum Mollusca; class Cephalopoda; order Sepiida; family Sepiidae; genus Ascarosepion; species Ascarosepion bandense. Next base: position 1,157,914 of record JBBBDQ010000200.1, on the reverse strand, counting down.
TTTGCTAAATTATCGTACTCTTGCCTGTAACGCTAAGGTGCTCCTTTCGAGTATTCTTTATCGGACATTCGTAGACCGCAGCCAGTTTATGAAGGCATTTCGTATCAATTCAATATTGATCCGCTAATACCAAAAAAAAAACAGTTCTTACCTAGTTTTTTACTAAGGCTTGATAAAGTCTGTCAGTTAAATCTGGCGCCTCGTAGCTAGCCAATGACTAGAGAGCATTTAAATTCTCTTTTCTTTTTATGTAGATCCTGTCCAGGGTTGTTAAAGCTTCTTTTTTTTAAAGAAGGGACGTCGTCGAAATACTCGAAAACTTGTGCCGAGACATATTTCGTGTGGTAGTGCAGCTTATTAGAACTTTCGTTGCGGTAGCTATTTGAAAGTTCTTCTCAAGTGACAATAGTCTAGTCAAACGCGTCAGGGTCAACAGTAAGTTTCTCTGGGTACAGCAGATTAGCAATTAGCAAAATGGTTGACAATGTGAGTTCATTAACTTGTAACATAATTTTTTCAAGACAATTCGTATTGGATTAAATGTATGCTTTGATTATGTCTAAATATAACCAGAATATACGTATTCAAGAGAGATCTATTAATTAACACTTTTGAACGAGTACTTTTGAATCTTGTTATATTCAGTATACGTCTATATTTCTGAGAACAGGTAGCATTGTCCTCATCTTGGTTGCCATTTGTACGACGCGACGTATCGGCCGTTGTACACTCCGGCCTTCTTCAGGTTCTAGGAATTACGATCCCTGGAGTATATCATTCTCATTCTTTGGTACTTGTTAGCTACAAGAACAAGTAGCTTGTTAGTTACTTGTTTACCACTACTGTAGCCTGGTATTGAACTCACAGCTCTTTGGGTCAAGTCACTGGAAATAACCAACGTCTATATCCATGTGTTCTTAGAACATGTGTTTTTAGAACAATTGAATTTCTGAGACTAATAAACCTAATGTTCAGTAACCATTTTTACCAGAGTTCATATTGCAATGTTTGATGTTAATGATTTTCTCTATTATTTTTAGAAACGTCGTATAAATGGCTGCCAAGATAAAGACAATAGTCCGAATAATGTAAATAGTGTTGTTATATTCGTTTTCAAGGATTATTTTGTGTGTAGTAAAGAAACTGGTCTTTAATTGCGGTGTTCTTACGTTTGATGGAACCATTTCAAGTCATTCAAGGTGATGTTATATAAACGGTCAAACATAATTCTTATTTGTGTTTGTGATAGGGGAGCGTATATTAACGTGTGTTTAATATATAAAAAAATGAACAGCCATATACAGTAAAACCCTGATATAAAAGAAACCCGGATATAAGAGATACTTTCTCTCCTCAAAAATTAGAGCCTGTGGTAATGTATATAAAATAGACCAAACCCGGATATAAGAGAAGCCTAGAAATAAGAGAACTCTTATCCAGTCCCGACAACTCTCTTCTATTCGGGTTACACTGTATAAACAAAAAATCAGTGAAAATCGAAAGTATTTGGGGAGAAAATAATATATAATAAAAGTTAGTGTGAATTTTGGCAATTTTACCGATAACAAAAAACAACTTATTCAGAAATTTAAAGAATTAAAAAAAAGAAAGAGACGGACACAACTTGTCCATATTATTATGCATGATAGAATTTTTGCTGCCAAAATCCACCTATATATATAAGTACGTATATTTTGGCAGCATCTTTTCTTTTAAACAAGTTGTGTTAAACGATAGAGACAACATAGTCTTATATATTTTCTTTTGATTTTTTTTTTCATATTTTCTGATTAGACTTTTTATTTCCGATATATATCTGTATAAAAATTGTCCAAAGGTTGTCCTAGTACTGCCTTTGAATTTAAAAATTTTTTATAATGTTTATTTTCTTTTAAAATGCTGCAACACTTTTCCTGCTACAAGGCAATATTTGATTTTTAAACTGTAATATAGTCCCTGATGATGAACGATGACGTTCGTAAGTACTAGGACAACACAATTTCATGGTAGATATCAGCTATTTCATCGCGAACAATTTGACTAAAATGTGCTGGATCCTCATCATATATAAACCACATGCGTCTTCGTATTAGTAATGGTACATCCTCTGGCAGGTCTGGCCGTTTGTTCCAAATAAATCCATGTAGACATCTCCTGGAAGACATGCTGAAAGAACATATGGACCTACCAGACAGTCATCTACAACTACAACCCACACATTAGTCGTAAACTGATGCTGGTGTCTAGCCTTATTGTACCATGGGGATTCCAATCTTCCCACAAATTTTGGTTGAGTAAATTTGTTATTCCATTTTTTCCAAATGTTACCTCATTAGTAAACGTGACTGAAGAGACAAACAACAGATCAGCAGTTTGTGCAATAAACCATTGATAAAAGTTCTGCGGTGCTGAGTTAGCAGAGGGCGAAACAGCCTGCACACGTTGACTAAAGAATGGGCTGGAATCTCATAATGCATGCGCCACATGCGTTTTCGTGTTAGCAGTGGTACATCCTCTAACAGGTCTGGAAGTATCTTCGAAATAAAGCCTCTGTAGACAGTAACACGTACTGGGAGAACATATGGACCTAGCAGACAGTCACCTACAATTTCAGCCTACACAGTCATCATAAACTGATGCTGGTGTCTAACTTGTATTGTACCATGAGAATTCCGTTCCGCCTACATATGTTGGGTGTATAATTTGTTATTCCATCTCTTCGAAATGTCACCTCACCCGTAAACAAGACTGAAGAGACAAACAATGGATAAGCAGTTTTTGCAATAAACCATCGGCAAAAGTTCCCCAGTAGTAAGTGGAAGACCTGCACATCTTGCAAATGATACGGATACAGGAGCTGCTCTTGAAGTACACTCCATGCGTTATTATGAGATGTACGACATGCTAGGCCCACCTGATATGTGCTGATACCTGGATCGTCGCTGTCAGCCTGTAGAATGTGTTCTTCGTGGTCAGGCCTACAAGCGAATCTTGGTCTTCCTCGATCCATTGTTTGTAGTACCACGGATCATAACTCAGCAAAGCGACGATAAACATCAGCAAAGTTTGGATGACTCGGATGCCCTTGGCCTGAAAACGCAATCTGATACAACCGTGTAGCCTCGCGTCCGTTACCATTCGGGCGGCAATTAGTAAAAATCATATCTGACTGATTACGATATTAATATTTTGGCATTGTTAAATGGAACACTTCTCAATTAACCCTCTAGGGCCATTCGTATCATATTTGATACAGTATGAAAACAAGCCTTGAAAGAAATATTTTCCTGAAAAATTTTTTAAGAGAAATATTTTATAAATTTCAAATGAAAGCAGTACTGACTGCTCTGTCAATGAATACCAAATGTTTCCTTATAGGGAAATACCAAATGTTTCCTCATAGGGAAATACTGTATCAAATATGATACGAATGGCCCTAGAGGGTTAACTGACTACTACACACATTAAACGTTAAAGACAGATTAGCTACACATGTACACGAATGATAAAGGTAACCAAATCGACATGACAACACACCGCCATCTTTAAAGTTGATAACTCAAAAACGAAAGATTTACGGACATTTGTTTACATGAGCTTTTGTCCTTGTTTTAGTGTAAGAAACCCATCCTCAAAGTTTGTAAAATTATTTTTGATACATCTTGTGTGTGTGTGCGCGTGCGTGCGTGCGTGTGTGTGTGTGTGTGTGTGTGTGTGTGTGTGTGTGTGTGTGTGTCCTACTCCCGAAAGAAATACTGCATAAATAAAAATTCTATTCGTTAACTTACGGAAGGAATGCAAATTCAGATACAGTAATGCCTTGAAATATTTTACACGTAATGAATGTCTTTTTTTTTTTTAATAACCAAGTGGGGAAAAAAATTCGTTTGACGCGTTTCGTCCTCTCGGCCTTCATCAGATTGAAGTAATGTTTATGTTTATGTGATTAGGCATGCGCATGAAGAACAGGGGTCGCTGAAATTTTACCTTTTTAGATTTGTTTTATTTGTGTAGATAGTCTAACCAATTTCATTAGTTGCTCAGTCTTTACCGCTTATATTATTAAGTGACTCACATTGTGTTAATAGAAGATTTGCCAAGAAAGGGGAAATATTGTAAAAACCTGGACAAAACTTTATAATGCTTGATCAAGGGGTGAAATAATTTTTTATACAGCTTGTTTTAATAAATTACTTTCTCATTTAATTAAAAGTTCATTTTTAAATAAAAATTTCAGTCAGACACATTTCAGTGAGCAGCGAATTTATTGAGTGTGTTGTTTTGTATAAGATCGTTAACATTATTATGGTATATAAAATATATATATATATATATATATATATATATATATATATATATATATATACCATAATTATTAGGCCACCCCAGTGTTTTTTAAAAATGATGTATTTCATACCATTTTTTACTATTTATTGCCAAGTGAATAACTGTAAATGAAAATAGAATGGTTCATTTGTTAATATTGCACAATAACATGTGCATCAAATGAACTTATAAATATTTAATAAATACATATATTGCAGTTTCATCAATTAAAAAATTAAGAGTGTTTAGCTTGATTCGGATTAGTTCATCTTTACTTTCTTGTCTTGTAAAACTTTGCAAAGTTTTATGTTACCTTGCAGTCAAATGCCGTTGAAGGGACAAATGCGTTTGGTCTGTTTTTTGTGATTTTTTTGTTGGAATTTCTATTACTTATGTCATTTTCTCGGAACAACTATAGATGATTTTTACTCCTAAAAAAAGAAACATTTTATTTTCATTTAGAATTATCCTCTTGGCAATAAATACTAAAAATAGTATGAAATACATAATTTTTTTAAAAAAAACTGGGGTGGCCTAATAATTATGGCCGGCAGTGTGTGTGTGTGTATATATATATAGTAAATTTACAAGGTGCGATGGGAAATTGTCGCTATTTGCTTTGTAAAATTATGCAAAGTAATAATAACAAAAGAACCTTTCTATTTTCATTTAGAATTATCCACTTGGCAATAAATACTAAAAATAGTATGAAATACATCATTTCTTTCAAAAAACTGGGGTGGCCTAATAATTATGGCCGTTAGTGCATATATATATATATATATATATATATATATATATATATATATATAAGTCGTCCACATACAAGCCTGTTTTGCTGTATCACAGCTCATCAGTGTGGCTAGACACATCCACTTGCTTCTGGCCGGGATCGAAACTCGACCGATTTGGTGTCAGTCGGAGTCTGACATTGGCACATGGCATCAGAGAAGGGAAATTTTAACGTGTTGTATATAAGCGGTGTATACACACGCCAGTCACCGAAAGAACTCAATTCATTTCTGAAGAGTCACGCATATAGCTGAAGTGGAAACTGTTTTTAAAATGTTCTTCTCCAGAGAGCTCAATCGTAATGAGAGTATAATATATATATATATATATATATATATATATATATATATATATATATATATATATATATATAGTAGTTTTAATGTATGGTATATTTATGGTAAAAGTTTTCAGTATCACTGATAGAGCATACGGTAAGTGTGAGTAGTATGGTCAACAACAAGTCGCGTGAATGCAACCGTTAGGCCATGTGTATTGCGTTGAAGTTAAACTATTTATATAGGCTCAGTACACACACACAAACCACAGAGTACAAAAAGGCCAGCAGAAAAAGAAAAATGATTTTATCCATCATACAACTAAAACTTTAAAAAAAACCGTAGAAAATATTTATTAAACTCGTTCACAAACACATATCCCTATCAAGCACTCTTCAGAAGATATTCAACAAAAAGAAGTAAAAATTATCTATAGTTGCTCCGAGAAAATGACACGAGTAATAGAAAGTCCAACAAAAAATAACAAAATTCACAAAATCAGACCAAACACACTTGTCCCTTAAACGACATTTGACTGCAAGATAACATAATACACCAAGCAACTGTAACCAGCAAAGATCGAAAAAATATTCATAGGAGTAACATGACCTTGGAAACAGAGAAACTATGCACACGAAACATCTTTTACTAATAGTAAATACGTGAACAGTACAATCCTTTCTAAACACAAATGGGAACTTAAAAAACAAAACCCACTGAAAATATCAAGGAAAATATGGAAAAATGTAGCAGTGATAAATTCAACAACCTTGGAAGATAAAATAGCTATAATCATCTTTCCAAACCAACACAAATTATTAAATAAACGATCAACAATCATCTCAAAATGCAAACCTAAAAACAATTTTTTTAATGTTACTTGAAAATAGAACAATAAAAACGAATACCTTACAAAACATTATCAAGAAAAGCGCAAATATATGCACTATATACAATGCAGTTGATGTAATATACTTTAAACAAAACAAACAATAAGTTAACCAACCGCCGAATGAAAAAAATATTCATAAATGAATTAATAAATAATTAAAATAATACATAAATAAACAAATCATGTAAATGACTAATAAACAAATCAGTACATAGTACGAATGCACAAACAACTAATGCTGAGTAAATTAAATAAAAAACAAATAAGTAATGAATAAATACAAAATATCCTAAGCAGTCAATAATAAAGTTGTATTGCCGAGGTGGCAGGACAAAACCCGGAAGATGCGTGCTGAGTATCTACAGCACAATATCCGTGCTAATGGATATTAATACAAATAAGACAAACACCAGAAGGCAGAACAACAGATAGTAGCAGAGTTGAGAGGTAAAGTCATTAGAGTCGAAGATAGCACAGTCCGAGAGTAATCGCCAATGAGACACTTCGAAATCCCAGACTGCTATTAGTCTTTATTTTTATAGCTACTGTGGTTCACAGTCCATTCTATTTTTGAGAGCGCTATGGGCGTGTTAGCTGCTCTACAACAAATAAACAATAAGTTAAAAGTGGTCAAGCATACTACATAAAATCGATAAAATAAGCGCATTTTATCCCATAATTGTTATACACAATAACCTTTAGAATAATTCAAAATATGACCGTTCTTGACTATCAAATAAACATGAGGATAACACAACAAATCAGAAATACCTGTATTCTGAAGATTACGTCCACGTATGAAACAGACTGTCACCAATAGATGTTGACCTCAGTGTCCACTCACCCCCCCACATATATATATAGAGAGAGAGAGAGAAAGAGAGAGAGAGAGAGATTATTTTGCGAAGTGTTACGAATGTTGCGAAATGGAATTTTTTTTTTTTTTTTTTTTAATCGTATCACCCCGAGCGAGGCGGTAACGCCACTGATGTGCAGGGGGCTACGTAATAGTGAAAAGATCGGAAAAGAGAAAGCCGGAAACCATATCCTAAACAGGGAACAAGGGATGAGCCTCTTAACCTGTTCAATAAACATGGGTGGAGTGTGAACCGGGCGATAGATAGATCTATCTACTCCAATTGAAAAAAAAACAAGAAAACAAAGTGAGAAGATTGGGAAAGAGAAAGCCGGAAACCATATCCTAAACAGGGAACAAGGGACGAGCCTCTTAACCTGTTCAATAGACATGGGTGGAGTGTGAACCGGGCGATAGATAGATCTATCTACTCCAATTGAAAAAAAAAACCAAGAAAACAAAGTGAGAAGATTGGGAAAGAGAAAGCCGGAAACCACATCCTAAACAGGGAACAAGGGGAATTAACTCCGACTTATATTTTATTTAATTGTTTGAACATTACTCTTAATAGATACTCGTATTTGGCTAGATACTCTGTTTTTTTAAAATTAGACAGTATATATATATATTCCTAACAAGATGTCTCTACTATTCAGGCCAGTATATATATATATATATATATATATATATATATATATATATATATATATATATATGTTCAATGTGTTACAGAAGTCTAATAAAACATTCATAATAAAAATAACCTGCCTCCTCTGACAAACTTAAATATTAAAAATAACATTGTTATTTCCAACTATTAGGTTGTTTAAAAAATAATAACCGCTCGAGGTGTTGTATTTTGAAAAGCTATTTTAACATAGTATTCACGGTATATATTAGGTGAATTTTGGCATACATAATAATTACTGTGTGCTATTTAATAAATTTTAACTTATTTTTGACATTAATATTCTTTATGCATAGAAGCCTTTAAATATGAATATCACAAAACATGATCTTCGTTTACTTTTCTTACATAAGTTCAAATTTGGGCACAGTGACGCCCAAAATTATACCAATATCAAGAGAGCGTGAGGAGATGGGTCTACACGTGGTCAGACATTACGAAGGTGGTTCCAGAAATTCCGTACTGGTGATGAGGGCCCTGAAGATGAAGAAGGTCATGCAGTCTTGACAACGAAAAACTGCAAGCAGTTGTTGAGTAAAACCCACGTCAAGGTACCTAAGAAATGTCTCAGACGTTTAGTGTCAGCACTGCAACAGTCTCACGCTATTTACAGAGTATTGGTAAGATGAAGAACCTAGATAAATGGGTTCTTAATAACCTCGATGAAAATCAAAAACTCAGGTGTTTTGGAGTGTTCGATACTCTTTCAGCGTAATACCAATGATCCCTTTCTTGACCAAATAGTCATTTGTAATGAAAAGTGGATCCTTTATGATAACAGAAAACTTCTACTCCAACAGTTTCTTTTCTCACACTTCCCGCTTGTGGAATACCCTTCCGTTTACTTGCTTCACTGATAAACAATTTTCGAATCAATTTTCTATCCTTTTCTGTTCTTTCTGGAGAGATGGGTCCACAAGTGATCGGACAGTAGTACTATGATGGTTCCAGAAATTCTGTACTGGTGATAAGAGCCCTGAAGATGAAGAAAATAAAGGACGGTCATTGAGTCTTGACAACGAAAACTTATGAGCAAAACCCACGTCCATGTGTCAGAGAAATGTCTCAGACGTTTAGTGTCAGCACTGCAACAGTCTCACGCTATTTACAGAGTATTGGTAAGATGAAGAACCTAGATAAATGGGTTCTTAATAACCTCGATGAAAATCAAAAACTCAGGTGTTTTGGAGTGTTCGATACTCTTTCAGCGTAACACCAATGATCCCTTTCTTGACCAAATAGTCATTTATAATGAAAAGTGGATCCTTTATGATAACAGAAAACGATCAGGTCAATGTCTTGATCGTGATGAATCTCCAAAACATTTACCAACGCCGAATTTGCATCAGTAAACGCTTATCGTGATTGTCTGGTGGTTTGTCATTGGTGCTATCCACTACAGCTTTCCGGAAGTCAATCAGAGTGTAAATGCAGAGCTTTACTGCAATCTACTCGCTGAAATGCATGCACACCTGCAAAAGATGAGACCTGCATTAGGGAATCGACGTGGTTTATTCCTGCTCCACGATAACACGCGGCCACATGTTGCAAGAATAACGTTGCAAAAATCTCATAGACTCGGGATACGAGAGTTTATCACATCCTCCATATTCTTCTGATGTTTCACCCACTGATTATCATTTTTAAGCACTTAAGCACATTTTTAAATGGTAACACATTTAGTTCCAAACTAGAGGTAGAATCAGCTTTCAAAGATTTCGCTGCATCACAATGGATAATTACAATGTACTGTTTAATTTTAAAATAAATAAATAATAATAAAAATAAATAAAAACGACAATTCACTCAAATACGAGAATCCATTAAAAATAATATTCACACACACACATATATAGTATAACCCGAATATAAGAGACATGGATATAATCTAAACCCGGATATAAGATATATTCTATCTGGTCCCAAATAAGAGCCTATGGTAATGTATATAAAATAGACCGAACCCGCACATAAGAGAAACCCGGATATAAGAGAACGTTTATCCGGTCTCGACAACTCTCTTATATCAGTGTTACACTGTATATATATTTTTGGCAATGAAGCTAGGTATAGTTACGTTAGGTAGCGTTCAAAATTATTTTGCCAGAAATGTATCGCTTATTCATTTTCTTGTATCCGGTATGAGACGTCACTCGTAACCGGAAGTGGTGATGCAATCTTTGACAGAGAGGAAGTAGAAAAGAATGTGGAGTGGCGTGTGACATGCTGCTATTTAATGTGTTACTTTAAAGAAAGTACCAACAAAAAATGTCCTCTCACTCTGTCTCTCTCTTTGTTTGTCTGTCTGCCTGTCTCTCTCTCTCTCTCTCTCTCTTTTTCTCTCTCTGTCTTACTCTCTCTCTCTCGCGCGCGCTGAAGGATTTGTAAATATCGTGTGTATTTGCCAGCCCACGGGAGCATATATGGCAGAGTGAAATGAGTATTAAGCATTAGTGTCAGGAAAACTGACTTTCTTTCCTTTTTTGTGTAGTGGGGAGATGGTGTCCTGGAATTCGAATCTCCTGGGACTAGGCTTATCTCTCGGATTATTGTGGTATGTCTTCCAAGAAAATACGAACAAGCCTGGTTAATATAATAATGCAGATGAAATGGGTATGATATTTAATCTGACACTGAGCGAACACACGGACCTGCGTGTTTTATATTGTAGTGAACAAAACAAGTTCTAGATTTAAAATTCAAATGGTAGACACTGGCACGTTGATTTTGTTAGAAATAAACGAATTTTCTCGCATTTACAAACTTTGCTTAACACACACAAATATCGTTAAATGTCTCCATCGTAAATAACACCGTGGCCAATTGCAGCCTAACTCTTGGCTATTCGGCGACCAGAGACTCCAAAAGAGTTAATCTTGTTGTATATTCAGCCTGGAAGATGGCTTGGCTGCTTATGCTGAATTCGAAGAAATCAACTACGGTATATAAACTCATGACATCGTTATTTTGTGGATCCTGATGATGACATCATTCATACTCGAAAGGTAGAATATTTTTGGATACGCTTCAAGAGTCGATAGTTTGGAATTTCCGAGACATTCTTTACGTCGCATCGCCACGAATACGTGTGGTGTCAACGATACAAAAACAGTCGAGTTTCTTCAACATTTATTTGCTGCGTGCGTAATCCACCAGTAGCCCTTGTACAGTATAACCCGGATATAAGATACCCTGGTATAAGAGAAACTCGGATATAAGATATTTTATCTGGTCCAAAATTAGAACCTGTGTTAATGTATATAAAATAGACCAAAACGGATATAAGGGAAACCCGGGTAACTAAATCAACTACGGTATATAAACTCATGACATCGTTATTTTGTGGATCCTGATGATGACATCATTCATATTCGAAAGGTAGAATATTTTTGGATACGCTTCAAGAGTCGATAGTTTGGAATTTCCGAGACATTCTTTACGTCGCATCGCCACGAATACGTGTGGTGTCAACGATACAAAAACAGTCGAGTTTCTTCAACATTTATTTGCTGCGTGCGTAATCCACCAGTAGCCCTTGTACAGTATAACCCGGATATAAGATACCCTGGTATAAGAGAAACTCGGATATAAGATATTTTATCTGGTCCAAAATTAGAGCCTGTGTTAATGTATATAAAATAGACCAAAACGGATATAAGGGAAACCCGGGTATAAGAGTAATTTTATAACACTCTTATATCAGGGTTACACTGCAATATAGTATAATTGTAAGAAACAAATACATCTTGGTTTTATTGATTTTACGTCAGCCAAAGAATAATATTTTATTTTACACCGCTTACATGAAGAATTACTGATCATGGCTTTCCATAGATTTATTTTTATTACTTGTGAAATGGCATGGCCTCTTGGGAAAGACAGTTGTTTCCCATAGCTTTTGTTTTGAATTTAGGGTTGATTTTTTCCTAGACATGTTGCAATCCAAGCCGAGAGAGCCAAATCCACCCTATTATTTTACCTATGGCTGTGCTAGGGAAAGAAAAGAAAGGCGCATAAGAGAATTAGTGTGAAAGTGAAAACACGAGAATAGACTCGATTTTGAACACGGCTCGCTGATTCTATCTTTGGTGTCTATAATTGTTACGCCGCCTGCGCATATAACGGTCCGTGCAATAGTCAGTAATAGTGATCAGTAAAACAAACTATTTACGGCAGAAGAGCAAACTATCATTATGATAATATTCGCTGCTACCTTATGAAGAAACTTTCGGTATCAGTTGAACGAGCAGTCAGTGTTACTATCGGTTGAAATCTTCCTGTAAAAATCATTTTTAGATTTCTCAACTTCACGGTTATTATTGCTTTGGAAAGGTAAGAAGGGCTGTCCTCTCCAAGGCACAAAAGTTTAATTCTCTCGAAACTATTTTTAATCATTGATATGAGAAAACAGTTGATATTTTGTAACAGTTGGGCGCCATGTGTAACCTCCGTAAGAAAGTCACGATCTGACGAATCTATTGAAGAACATAACACAAGGTCTTAGGTTAATGATTTTGGTTTTGTACCAATTGCAAGTTTTAAGCAAAACTTTCCCAAGCGTAGCCTATTCTATGTTCAATTTACACATCTCTTATAATATTGAGTACCCAGTGAGGAACAAACTCGCTAACCAGTGGAAATCAATAAGTTTTGTTAATTATTACACTATGACAATGCCTCCTTAAAGTTAATAAATTTTGTTTGGTTTAGTTCAAGGCCACAAGTCTGGAGCTCCTAGTGGTAGACGAACTCCGTAGGAATGATTTGTGTGACCAGCTCTTCAACCAATGATTCACAAAAGCTAGCAGATATAGATTCATAGAAGTTCCAGCGAGAAATGAGATTTGTTTTAAAAACGTAATCCCAAACTTTCTCTGTCATGCTGGTCTCCGTGGTCAAATTGTTAGCAGCACGACTTGGATGAAAAAGGAATGCAGATTCAATTTCTATCACAGACACAATTTTTCTTCAGTTGAAGAAACTGGCTAGTTACATTTCAGTCAGTCAGTTAAGTGCCATACGTGATACACGCTTGGGCGATCATGTCTCGAAAGAGACATGACTGACTGAGCAGAAAATTATCCCGCAGTAGGTTGCTATTGCTTTCTGCGGTAGATTGGTTGCCAGCCAAGGCTATAGAACTCAACCTGTTCTATTATTTAACCCATAACTGGAGAGAAGATACGGATTAATACCTTTCCCAAGGGTATTTGTGCGTAAATGAATGCAAGAGTTCAACTGGAATTCGAACACGGCTCCCCGATTTGTCATTTCGAGTCGATATCTACTGCATCACAATGCACATCCGTTACATTTAATAACTCGAAAATCAAACTATAGTTACATTCTATCATCGCTGATCGAACCCCAAACTACGGCCGATCATGATGATGGATAATTGACTGTTTTGACTATAAAAGTTGAGACTCTGATAACTCGAGTAATAATAGTCGCTCAAGTCCCGGGACTTGAGCAACTGGGACTCGTATATACGATCCATCGCATAAGATGCTAGAAATACGACCGGCTCCCTTTACTGCTCCAGCAGGTACCTGACTCCTCATGGCCTCCTCTTCTTTTGCTTGTGCCAAGTCAAACCGAAAATGGAGTACTCTTCTCAGATTTGAGCGTCAGCTACCCAGTCCCCACTTTTAAGTCCCGATAGAATTCAAAATGTGCATTGTGGTGCCGTGGATATCGACTCGGAACAACAAATCGGGGAGCCGAGTTCGAATTCCAATAGAATTCCTTGCATTCACTTACGTACAAATGTCCTTTGGAAAGGTATTAATCCGTCTCTTCCCGCCAGTTATGGGTTTAATAACAGGACATATTGGGTTCTATAGCCTTGGTTGGCTACTAGTCTACCGCAGAAAGCAATGGCAACCTACTGCGGTATAATCTTCTGCCCAGTCAGTCATGTCTCGAAAGCGTGTATCACCTATGGCACTTAACTGACTGAATCTGTGGTGAATTGGGGTAAGAAATGGCTCGTAGATTTTAGTGCTTCCAAAACGAAGCTGTTGTCCTTTAACCATCATAACGAAACTTTTCTACCTTCCATCAATACGGATCACGCTAAAACACAGAAAGCAAAACACTTCGATTCCTCGGCCTCATTATCTCAGCCGACCACAAGTGGAACGACTACTTAGAAACAATAGCTACATTTACTTCTCGGAAGGTTGAGCCTCTGTGTCAAGCCAGGAAGCATTTTTTCGTCCGAATCCATCTTGCACATATACAAATCTACCATTCGTCCGTGCATTAATGACTGTTACCATATTTGGTTAGATGCCCCTGCTATTCATCTAGAGGTTCTCGACAAAATCCGAAGAAGAATCTGCAATGTAATCGGTTCTTACTTGGCATCTCGATTACAGTCACTTTCTCACCGACAGGATGTGGCTTCCCTCTGTCTTTTCTATAAATATTTCCACAGCCTCTGCTCTAACGAGCTTATCTCCCTGATGCCCCGTCTACACAAATTTACTCGAGTTACCAGATTGGCAACGTTTACAGTCAAAACAGTCAAATGTAACCTTCTCTTCTACTCTAATAGTTTCTTTTCTCGCATTTCCCGCCTTTAGAACTCAATATACTTGCTTCCCTATCATATGAACGCGGGTGTCCCTCAAGGCTCTATTCTAGGTCCTACGCTTTTCCTTATTTACATTAACAATCTCCCAGATGTAATAAGATCACAAGTAGGTATATACGCTGACGACACTACAGTTAACTCTCGCCTGGATCAAAAATCTGCCGAGGCTGACAAAGCAAACTTTGCTGCCGAGCTTGAAAAGGACCTCCAATCCGTGGTGGACTGGGGTAAGACATGGCTCGTGAAGTTTAATGCTTCCAAAACGAAGCTGCTATTTATTAATCATTACAGACAATAGCTCCTACCCCCACATTAGCATGGATCAGGCTAGTCTCCCTGAAAGCAAAACACTACGCCTTCCTCGGGTTAACTCTCACAACAGACCTCAAGTGGAATGACTATATAGAGTCCATATCTAAATCCGCTGCTAAGAAAGTCGGTTCTGCACATATATAAATCTACCATCCGCCCGTGCATTGAATACTGCTGCCATATCTGGTCGAGTGCTCCTGCTATCCATCTGGGGGTCCTTGACAAAATCCAACGGAGAATCTGTAATGTGATCGATCCCGACTTGGCAGCTCAAATACAGTCACTTACTCACCGACGCAATGTGGCTTCCCTGTGTCTCTTCTACAAATACTTTCACGGCTTCTGCTCCGATGAACTTAGCTCACTGGTGATTCCTATATTTGAATTTACTCGAGCTACAAGATTAGCAACTAGGTCCCACCCTTTTACTGTGAAACTAATACAATATAAACGCAAATTCTACTCCATCAGCTTCTTTTCTCGCACTTCCCGCCTGTGGAATTCCCTTCCATTTATTTGCTTCCCTGACAGCTACAATCACCAAGAATTTAAATGTAAAGTCAATAGTCATCTCCTATCTCGCTAACCTGCATCCTCTCCCTCATGCTCCTTTCTCCATCCACTCTACTCTCATCAGTATTCTCATCCTTCTCTTACCTACTTCCTGAAACCCCCTATAACCTGTCAATCTTTCTTTTAACTCTCCTCCTATGTAACTCCCTGCACAACAATGGCAGTAAAATGCCTTGTTTGGGGCAATATGATTATTAAAAAAATTGCTACAGTCTCCAAGAGTTTAAGTGCAACGTCAATTACCATCGCTTATCTCTTTGATCCCCATCTTTCTCTTATCCTTTCTTCGACATCCCCTGTAACTTGTTTTTCCTACTATTTTTTCTCTATCTCCTCTCATGTAACTCCTGTGCACCAGTGGCAGTAATACTTTGCTTGGAGTGGAACGATTATAAAAAAAAAAAAAGGATAAAAAATCCTTTAAAAATAACTTGTATATTTATCTATTTCCTAGCAGTATAGCCCGGCGTTGCTCGGGTGTAATGAAAGCTTTAAAACTAATCCATGGTCCTGGAACTCAGACTCTTTGGACTTTGGCACGAAAGACTAAAAAGCAATAGTTGTTTCCAGTTAAAGCGAAACCGTAAACTGAAAGAAAAATGAATGGATGTAAGTCAAATTTTGATTTCCTGGTATCAATATCAAATAAGTTTTTTTCATCGTAAACTGAATTTTGAAGGCTAAATAAGTTCTCTGAGTAAATGGTATCATGGCTGAGACTAAGAACTACAATTATACCTACTTAGAGCCAAACCCGAAGCAAAAACTAAAATAAAAGGGCTGAAAAATACAAACACACAGGCAGATAAACAGACACACACAAACATCTTGCCTTTTATATATATATATATATATATATATATATATATATTATCGATTTTCTGCAATATTGTAAGAACTGCAACCTTGAAACTTCTGAATATCGTTTCTTATGTCTTTGTCTATGAGTGTATCAAATTTGATTAAAATCGGACCACTCTTCCTATAACCCGATTTTTTCGATTATCGATTATCGATTTTCGATATTTATCGGAGGTACCCCGACACAAAACCTAGCTAAGAACACTCAGAGACGCTTATAGTATAACTGTGTAAATATTCAAGAAAATTGGTTCAGCCGTTTCGGACTCTATAGGTAACACACACACACACACACACACACACACACACACACACACACACACACACACACAAAGTTCCATTTATAAATAAGTTTAGATTTAATTATCCCCTAAGCTTAACTTAATTGACAACAAAGCTTCAATTGTTAGACACCGAGTGAGGATCACATACAATAATCAGTTGTAATTGTTTGTTACTGACACTCACTCTCCGACAGGGCGGTCTGTTTTTGCTTTTGTTAATTTTCTCATTTTTCCTTAAAGTGTTTTGTACTCTAACTATTTACCTATCTATATCTCTCTTTTTCTTTCCAATGTGGTTCTACTTTTAATTAATTGAATTAATGGCAGACACATAAAAAATCCTTACCAATTTCATAATGGTAAACCGAATACTGATGACGTGCCAGTGACGTAACAAACACCCACTTTAAAAACAAAAATGTATACACTGAACAGGGTGTACATTTGCAGTTCGTAGAAACAAAAGATTAAACTAATGAAATCTGAAGTCGAAAGCTTTGCTCATTTGAAGTAAATTCCACTCTGCCATATTTTTAAATTTTTAGGTGCGCCATCCTAATCGGGAGGTCCACATTCTTCACGTGACAGCTGTCCCCACTCACTTTTTCCTCTCCCCGAAACCACCTCAACTGCCACTGGGACATTTTCATTTTTTTTCTTTTTCTACGTTGCAGTCTTTTAACGTGTTGTGCTGATTACGGTCCCAAAGTAACATTATGGTTCCTGTTTTTAATTTTTGCTCCGGTACCAACTCCTCTCAAAGTCAAAATTCGCAAGCTTACTCACTGACGAAATTAGGGCATTCTAAACATTCTCTCTCTCTCTCTCTCTCTCTCTCTCTCTCTCTCTCTCTCTCTCTCTCTCTCTCTCATAACTTTGTATTTGTGATAGAAATAATCTGTAAAAAAATGTTATAAAGTTTAATGTACCTAGTTTTAAGTATAGTTATTGAATAATTCTTTAGCACAAAATTTGCAATAATTTTTAGATAAGTAAAAAATATTATTAAAATCGTATTACCCTTTGTATTGCTATTGATGGAGGACATGTGGAAACTTAAATAAAATTTCAATAAAACCTTTAAAAATATAGATTTACTTCTTCCTAATCCTTTTTACAAATTATTTCTATCCAAATACAAATAAAGTTATAAATTTTGTAAAGTGCACACGAACTTTATGGACACGCTATATATATATATATATATATATATATATATATATATATATATATATATATAGTGTATCGAGGCAACAGATAATTTTCTAAACATACTGTTAAATGTAACAAAATGAATGTCTATTATGTTTAATCATGAGCTGTTCTAAACATCGTATTTTGGCTTTAATTTCAGGCGAAAATAAAGACAAAAATTTATATATTGTTTTTATTATGCTGGTTCTTTGATGGTGGATATCTTTATGTTAACGTCTCTGTAACCTCTCTGAAGA
>JBBBDQ010000200.1:995000-1135000 GCA_037127315.1 Ascarosepion bandense | reverse complement strand
TTTTTATATTTTTTATATTTTTCTTACTTTTATTTTTCTAACCTTTTTTATTTTATTTTTCAATGCTCTTTCTGATTCTTTTCTTTCTTTTATTTTTCTGGGAAATATCTTTCTTTTTACTTCTTTTATTTTTCTATGCTATTTCTTTCTCTATTTTTCTCTTTCCTTTTTATGCTCATTGTTTCTTTCTTTTATCTTTCCTTTATTTTTCAATGCACTCTCTTTCTGTCATTTTTTTTTTCTTTTACTTTATTTGCCTATGCTCATTCGTTCTCTTTTTATTTCTTTTGTTTTCTTGGCTCTTTATTTCTTTGTAACTTTCCTTTATTTTCCACTAGCAGGACAGCCCGGCGTTGCTCGGGTGTAAAGAAAGCTTTAAAACTAATCCATGGTCCTGGAGCTCAGATTCTTTGGACGTTGGCACGAAAGACTAAAAAGCAATAGTTGTTTCCAGTTAAAGTGAAACCAAAACTGAAAGAAAAATGAATGGATGTAAGTCAAATTTTGATTTCCTGGTATTGATATCAAATAAGTTTTTTTCGTCGTAAACTGAATTTTGAAGGCTAAATAAGTCCTCTGACTAAATGGTATCATGGCTGAGACTAAGAACTACAATTATACCTACTTAGAGCCAAACCCGATGCAAAAACTAAAATAAAAGGGCTGAAAAAAAAAATACAGATTTACAGGCAGAGAAACAGACACACACATAAACATCTTGTCTTTTATATAAATATTATAGATTTTCTGAACTTTTGTAAGAACTGCAACCTTGAAACTTCTGAATATCGTTTCTTATGTCTTTGTCTATGAGTGTATCAAATTTGATTAAAATCAGACCACTCTTTCTATAACCCGATTTTTTCGATTATTGATTTTCGGTATTTATCGGGGCTACCTCGACACAAAACCTAGATAAGAACACTCGCAGACGCTTATAGTACAACTGTGTAAATTTTCAAGAAAATCGGTTCAGCCGTTTCGGAGTCTATAGGTAACGGACACACACACAGACACACACGCACATACACACATACACACAGATACACACGCACATACACACACACACACACACACACACACAGACACACAGACACACACAGAGACAAAGTCCCATTTATAAATAAGTTTAGATTAGATTTAGATTTAGATGTTCTTTCTTTCTTTGTTTTTTTCCATTATTTTTCTATGTTCTTTCTTTTTTTTTTCTTTACTTCATGTTCCAGGCTCTTTCTTTTTTCTTTCCTTTTTTCTATGTTCTTTTTTTCTTTGATTCTTTTATTTGTCTATGCTTTCTCTTTCTATTTTCTTTTCTTTCTTTTTATACTTTTTCTTTTATTTTTTCCTTTATTTTTCTAACCTTTTTTATTTTATTTTTCAATGCCTTTCTGTTTTTTCTTTCCTTTATTTTTCTGAGAAATATCTTTCTTTTTACTTCCTTTAATTTTCTATGCTATTTTTTGTTTTTTGTTTTTGTTTTATACTTTTTCCAATTTCGTATTTTTTCTATGCTTTTTCTTTTCTTGTTTCTTTATTTTTCTATGATTTTTCTTTCTTTGTTACTTTCTTTTATTTTTCTTTCAAGTTTTTACCTCATTTTTCTGCACTCTTTCTTTTTTTCGTTTTACTTTCACATTTTTTCTATGTTCTTTTCTTATTTTTCTTTACTTTATTTTCTGTTCTCTTTCTTTCTTGCTTGCTTTTTATTATTATTCTATGCTCGTACTTTCTTTTCTTTTTTTTTTCTTTTTTTCTTTCTTCTTTTTTATTGCTTTATTTTTCTATCCTCTTCTTTTTCTTTTTTATTTTCTTTGCTTTTTTCTTTTTATCTTTGTTTTGTTTTCTTTTTTCTTTTTTCTTGCTTTATTTTTCTATCCTCTTCTTTTTCTTTTTTATTTTCTTTGCTTTTTTCTTTTTATCTTTGTTTTGTTTTGTTTTTTCTTTTTTTATTGCTTTATTTTTCTATCCTCTTCTTTTTCTTTTTATTTTATTTACATTCTTTTTTCATTTTTTCTTTTCTCTACATCTCTATGCGCGTTTTGGTTTTTCTTCCCATTATTTTTCTATATACGTTTTCTTACTCTCTTTTCTTTCTTTCTTTCTTTCTTTCTTTCTTTCTCTGTTTATGCTGTTTCTTTCTTTTTACTGTACTGTATTGTTCTATGCTCTTTCATCTTTTTGATTGCCTTTTTTATGTTCATTTTTTCTTTTTTTTCTGTGCACTTTCTTTTCTTTTTTCTTTCATTTTTCTATGCTTTTTCTTTCTTCTTTTCTTTTATTTTCTTTCCTTTTTTATCTATGCTCATTCATTCTATTTTTTCTTTAATTTTATTTTCTATAGTCTTTCTGTTTTTTCTCTTTATTTATTTTCGTTACTCTTTTTTCTTTATTTTTCTATGTTTGTTTTACTTTTTACTTTATTTTTAGGCCTTTTTTCTTTTATTTTTCTATGCTATTTTTTCCTTTCATCTTCTGTATCTACTTTCTTTATGTCTTTATTCTTTGCTGTATTTTTCTGCTGTAACTTTTATTTCCTTTTTTTCCATCCTTTTTATTTTTTGTTTTTTTCATTTTCTTATGCTCTTTTTCTTTCCTTTTTTTCTCTCCTTTACTTTTCTGTCCTCTTTCTGTCTTCATTCTTTCCTTTATTTTCATATTCATTTTCTTTGTTTTTTTGTTTCCTTTATTTTTCTAAGCTCTTTCTTTTTTTTATTTTATATTTTTTCTATTATTTATTTTCGTTTTTCTCTTCTATAATTTTCTATGCTTTTTTCCCTTTAATTGTCTATGTTCTTTCTTTCGTGTTTTTTTTCATTTGTCTAGGCACTTTTTCTTTTCTTTTCTTTTTTTTTTGTATGCTATTTCTTTCTTTCTTTCGCTCTCTTTTATTTATTTATGTACTGTCTTTGCTTTATTTATTGCTTTAATTCTATCTAGTGTTTTTTTTATTTTTCTATTCACTTTCTTTCTTTTTTATTCGCTTTATTTTTCTATGCTCTTTCTTTCTTTGTTACTTTCCTTTATTTTTCCTTGCACTTTCTTCCATTCTTGTTTCTTTCCGTTATTTTCCTATGCACTGTCTTTCTTTCATTCCTTTTTTCTTTTCTTTTCTTTACTTTTTTATAGATTTTCTTTCTTTTTTCTTTCCTTAATATTTCTATGCACTTTTTGTGTTTTTTAATTTTTTTCTATTCTTTCTTTTTATAATTCTCTTCATTTTTCTATGCTTTTTCTTTCCGTTTTATCCTTCTATTATTTTCCTATGCTCGTTCTTTCCTTATTAATGCCTTGATTTTTCCGTGGTCTTTCTTTCTTTTTTTTCTTTCTTATATTTTTCTATTTACTTTCTTCTTTTTTTTCTATGCTTTTTTTCTTTTTGCTTTTTTTCGTGTATTTTTTATGCTTTTACTTTTATTTTTTCCCCTTTGTGCACTTCAGTTCTTTTTACTTTTCTTTATTGTTTTATACGTTTTCTTCTTTGTTGTTGTTGTTGTTGTTGTTGTGGTTGTTTATTTTATTTTTACAGGCTCATTCTTTCATTTTTTCTTTCCTTTATTCATTTATGCTCTTTCTTTTATTTTTCCTTTATTATTTTTCTTATATTTACTGTATTTTTCTAGGCTCTTTCTTTTTATTTTTACTTTATTTTTATGCTTTTTTCTTAATTTTTCTTTCAATTATTTTTCTGTTCTCTTTCTTTCTTATATTTTTTCTTATTTTTTCTTTCCATTATTTTTCTGTGCTCTTTCTTTGTTTCTTTTTCTTTTTTCTTTCCATTATTTTTCTGTGCTCTTTCTTTCTTATATTTTTCTTTTTTCTTTCCATTATTTTTCTGTGCTCTTTCTTTCTTATATTTTCTCTTTTTTGTTTACATTATTTTTTTGTGCTCTTTCTTTCTTTTTTTCTTTTTTCTTTCCATTATTTTCTGTGCTCTTTCTTTCTTGCCATCATTTTTCTCTGCTCTTTCTTTCTTATATTTTTCTTTTTTTCTTTCCATCATTTTTCTATTCTCTTTCTTTCTTATATTTATTACTTTCCTTTATTTTTCTATGCTGTTCCTTCTTTTTTTCTCTCCTTTATTTTTCATTGCTCTATTTTCTTATTTTCGTTCCTTTATTGTTCTATGCTCTGCTATCTTTTTTCTTGTGACTCATTTTTGTCTCTTTCTTTTCGTTTCTCTGTTTTTTTTTCCTTTTCTCTCTCTCTCTTTTACTCACGGCATTTCTCTATTTTCACCTTCTTTTTCTTTCTTTAAGCCTCTTTTTTTCTCTCTATGAATAGGATATTGTTTTTTTCGCTCATTCTTTCTTCTTTTTTTCTTTCTTTTCTTTCTCTATGATCTTTATTTCTATTCAGTATTTTCTATGATTTTTCTTTTTCTTTCCATTCTTCATTTTACTATGCTTTTCTTTTTTTTCTTTTTCTGTGCTCATTTTTCTTTCTATTCCTTCCTTTCTTTTTCTCTGCTCTTTCTTTATATTTTCCTTTATTTTTCTATGCTCTTTTTTCTAGTTTTCCTTCCTTTGTTTTTTATATTTTTTCAGTACTTATTCGTTCCTTTATGATTCGTTGCACTTTGTATTGCTTTACTTGATTAATACTTTGTTCTTCATTTACTTTTTTTGTATTTTTGTATTTTTCTTTCGTTTTTTCTTTATATTTCTGTGCTCTTTCTGGTTTTTTCTTATATTTTTCTATGCACTAAATTTTATTCTCTCTTTTATTTTTATATGTACTTTCTTTCTCTTATTCTCTCATTTATTTTCTATGATCTTTTTTATTGCTTTATTTTTTTTATTTTCTATTCTTTCTTTTTCCTTTTTTTTTTCTATGCTTTTTTTCTACTTTTTCTTTTTTCTACTTTTTCTTTCTTTTTTCTTTCCTTTCTTCTTTCTATGGTTTTTCATTTTATCGTTTCTTTACTTTTCTCAACTTTCTTTTTATTTCCTTTATTTTTTAACCATTTTTCTTTTCATTATTTTTGTATGTTATTTATTTATTTATTTATTTATTTATTTATTTATTTCAAGTGTTTTACTTTTATTTGATGCCGCATATTACCCACGGGCATATAAGACACCTTCACCAGTTTTTCTGGGTAAAATAAAAAAAGACAGAATGGTATTCCAACGTTATCCGTATTCCTTACTTGTCCCAGTCGTAATATTGTTGCTTTTGTAACCCTTATGATAAATTTATAAAAATCTAACATTTAGGATGAAAAAAAAAAAATGTCGGTCTTCATAAGATCAAATACGGAAAGTTTTTATTCTGCAGCCATCTTTCAACGTGTTCTGCTGATTACCAACATTTGCTTTCTTTGCCTTTCCGTCCAACCTTGCTCTCTTTCTCACCCTCACACTCTCACACTGTGTGTGTGCACGCGACGTTACTATCTTTTCTCAGTTAGAATTCACAAACCACTTTCGACTGGCTTTTAAAATTTCAACCCTGCCACTGAGCATTCACTCTCCTCATTTTCTTTCTTTCTTTCTTTCTTTCTTTCTTTCTTTCTTTCTACCTTTTTTTGGTAACTGAGAGTTGCTAGTCAGCGTATCGTAGTCTGCATATTTCTATGTCAACTCCAACTTTGTCAGATAAAGGTGGAAAAATTGCTTCTGCAATATTTGCATTTTCTCGCTACCCCACCTTTCTTTCTTTCTTTCTTTCTTTCTTTCTTTCTTTTATTCATCTCTCGTTTATTCTACTTCCAGTATTTCTTGCCCCAATTTAATATTCGTTACGTTATTTATTTATTTATTTTCTTTCTTTCTTTCTTTCTTTCTTTCTTTCTTTCTTTCACTTATTTCCTTTCATTTTATTTTGTCATTCTTTTCCTTCTTGGCGCATTTTAATATTCATTATTGTCTTTCTTTTTCTTTCTTTTTTTCCTTTCTATCTTACCTTCATAATTATTCATCTTCCTTTCTTCTTCTCTTTGTTGCCTTCATCGGGTGTTGCCTTGTTATTTCTTCTTTCTTTTTTTCCCCCGCTATTTTTGTCTTTTTACCTTGGATACTTAGTGTTTTCTTTCTTTTTTTCTTTCTTTCTTTCACTTATTTTACTTCTTTTCATTTTATTTTGTCTTTCTTTTCCTTCTTGGTGCGTTTTAATATTCATTATTGTCTTTCTTTTTCTTCTTTCTATCTTGCCTTGATAATAATATTCATCTTTTTTTCTTCTTCTTTTTGCCTCTATCGGGTCTTGTCTTATTTCTTCTCTTTATCTGCTATTTTGTCTTTTTAGTTTAGATGCTTGTTGTTTTCTTTCTTTCTTTCTTTCTTTCTTTCTTTCTTTCTTTCTTTCTTGCTTGCTTGCTTGATTTCACTTATTTCACTTCTTTTCATTTTATTTTGTCTTTCTTTTCCTTCTTGGCGCGTTTTAATATTCATTAATGCACTTTTTTCTTTCTTTTTTTTCTTTCTATCTTCTTACCTTTATAATTATTCATCTTTCTTTTTATCTTCTCTGTGCTTCAATCGGATGATGTCTTGCTATTTCTTCTTTCTATATTTTTCTTTTTTTTCTGTTATTTTTGTCTTGTTAGCTTAGATACTTGGTGTTTTCATTTTTTCATTTTTTTCTTTCTTTTTTTTTTCTTTTTCTGCTATTTTTGTTTTTGTAGCTTGGTGTTTTCTTTCTTTCTTTCTTTCTTTATTTTTTTCATCCATCTCTAACTCTATCCATGTAACTCTACATTTCTTTGTACTTTGCGAGTGTTAATATTCATTTTTTTCTTTCTTTTTTATTTCATTCTACGCTCGTTCGTTTTCTCCTTTAACGTTATTACTTTTTTTACTTTCTCTTTTTTCTTCTCTCATGCTTTAATTCTTTCTTTCTTTTTTATTGCTTACTTTTTTTTCTCTGTTCAGGTCTATTTACCTTTCTTTTCTCCATCTGCATTATAGTCTCTCTCTCTCTCTCGCTCTCTCTCTCTCTCTCTCCCTCTCATTAAGTTTCCCTCCTCTTTCTTTTTATTCAATCGTTATTTCCTTCTCTAGTTTGCTTCGTTTTATTTATTTATTCTTAAATGTTTTTACTTCTTTTTTATCTACCGTCATTCCTTTTTTTCTATATATCATCATAACTTTTATTGTAAACGTTTTTTTTCGCAAATAAATACAAAATGTTGCTCACTTATATTTTTTCAACGTAATATTTTCAATTTTTATTTTTTTCGTAAAACAAAATGAAATAAAATACATCATTTTTGACCAATAAAACTAACGATTTGTAAATAAACAATAAAAAACACCAAATAAGAAACCAAAATGTGAAAACTCCTTTAGATTTGAAAAGACTTAGATGGGAAATAAAAAGGAACATTAGCATCTGAATATAGAAATGGCCGAAAGCGTTTTTGTGCGATAAAAACTATGGACCATTTTATATTCATTATCATCAACAAAACGGTAGAAATGTTAAGATGCTGGAAAAACTTAATAAGAATTAATTAAATCTCCCTTGTCGACCGTATTTAATGAAAGATGTTTGAAAGAACGATTGCTACCCAAGACTTATATATGCATACACTACCGGCCATAATTACACCTGTGTTTTATTGCCAAATGAATAATTGTAAATGAAAATAGAATGATTCTTTTGTTAATACTGCACAATAATATGTGCATCAAATGAAGTTATAACTATTTAATAATTACCTATATTGCCGTTTCATTAATGAAAGAATGAAGAAAATTTAGGGTGATTCAGATGAGTTCATCTTGGCTTTCTTGCCTTGTAAAATTTCCCAAAGAACTAATAATATCAAAAGGACCGTTCTATTTTCATTTAAAGTTATCCACTTGGCAAAAAAATACTAAAAATAGAATGAAGTACATCATTTTTTTTTAAACTAGAGTGGCCTCATAATTATGCGACGGAAATGAGCGAAGATTAACGAAACTGGTTATAAACAACCGACAATTTGAAATGATTTGTTTGAACATTATTTTTGAGCGATACTCGTATTTAAGTAGATACTCTGTTTATAATCAAACATTATATATATTTATTTCTACCGGCCTGATTATTTACGATAAACTTTTGTTACGAAAATGTGTGTCATTCGGCAGGATTCGAACCTCCGACTCCTATCCACATAGGGGAAGCTACCATGTGATCTGGCGCGTCTTAGACCGCACGACCACGAATGACGATCAGTCTAAACGAAGTCAAATTAAGGCTATAACACAATTTTCGAATTCATCATAATAACCATCTTTGCTCTGAAATGTATCGTAATGTCAACAAATGTAAACATATTACGAAAATTAACGAAAATTAACGAAGATTAACGAAACTGGTTATAAACAACTGACAATTTGAAATGATTTGTTTGAACATCATTTTTGATCGAGAGGTCTAAGACTCACCAGATCACATGGTGGCTTCCCCTATGTGGATAGGAGTCGGAGGTTCGAATCCTGCCGAATGACACATTTTCGTAACAAAGATTTATCGTAAATAATCAGGCCGGTAGAAATAAATATATAATACTGTTTGATAATAAGCAGAATATCTACTTAAATACGAGTATCGATCAAAAATGATGTTCAAACAAATCATTATATATATATATATATATATATATATATATATATATATATATATATATATATATAATGGCTAACAGGTAGAAAAATGTTATATTTGGAAAAAAATATGCGCAAACATCGAAATATTTTCTTTGAAATTGACTTGAAAATGCGAACTTTCTTCCGAAGCAATATACGTACCTGTGTGTGTGTGTGTGTGTGTGTGTGTGTGTGTGTGTGTGTGTGTGTGTGTGTGTGTGTGTGTGTTTGTGTGTGTATGTGTTTGTGTGTGTGTATGTGTGTGTATGTGTGTGTATGCGTGTGTGTGAGCGAGAGACAGACAGACAGAGACAGACAGAGAGAGAGAGAAAGAAATTTCAGCTATAAGCAAAAATCTGTAAAAGGGCAATATGCATAACGACAAAATGAAAACTTAGCCGACGAATTTCGTCCTCTGACAGAATTTATCAAGGCAAATGTAAGGATTTTATTTTGCAACAAGTATCTATAAGCAAAAGTGAAAGAAAACGCTGTCTGTTTTTCTAAATCGTTTAATTTAAAAGGTCATCGGGTAAATTATGGAGGCTGCTAAGTGACATAATTTAATGTTGAATGAACTAAAGTGAATAAATGACGTTGTAGTTGATGTTTTAAATATATAACGTAATTAATATTTACATTTTTTAGTGTGGAATTAATTTATGTTTTATATATTTTAAATAAAGAAAATTCAACTGTTCTTTTTATTTTTGTAACATTTTTATAGTCTGTACCTTCACGTAATTGCCGAAAAAAACAGCATAGCATGATGTTGAAAGGGCTCAAACTTAATAAAAACAAAGTTTTATCATCAAAATGTTTATGCTATTGCTAAGAGGAAATATCAAATTTTGTTGCCATTATTTTTCTAATTTTTTAATCCTTTCTAACACGTTCGAAATTTTAGTTAAAATTTCTTTTTTTGGTTTCTGTCAACGATTCACGCTATGTTTAAGGTGACTATTAAGAAAAACGTAATATTATGCAAGTCGTTTTTCGGCACTGAAAGATACATTAATTTGAAAATTCTTGCAAAAATTAACTAATTGTCTGACTTTAATGAAACCTTTAAGACTTATTTACAATAAATGAAATTATTTTTACAATTATTATTTTTAGAAAATCTTGAGAAAAATATGTTTTTTTTTACATTTGTTACCCCCACCTCCAAAAATTGCATAAAACTTCTAAAAATACATTATTCCAATTTTTTTATTAGTTAAACGCAGGGCTCATTTGGGAATGTAAATCATGTAATTTTTTTTTAATTACGAAACCATTTTCCTGGAATTTTGCTTTGAGTAGTAAAATAAAAAATGCATTAAAACAACGGTATTTTTTAATTTTGATAAACTTTTAATTGATTTTAAAAATAATATCATTTTAGGATATCATATTCTGAAGAAGTAAAAATTTGATGAATAATAATTTTTTTTTTTGCTAATTAAAGTTTCAAATATCTTTGTAAATTTCTTCCAGTTACTCAGTGTTTTCAGTTATTAATTTATTAAAAAAGACTTTATGTACAAATCGAAAATTCAAACGCTTAATACAAATCATTTGGAATTAAGATTTTTAAAATAATTTCTAAATTTTTTATTTATGTTAAACTACACTTTTTTCCTTTTTTTTTAATCGAAAATGGAGTGGCGGTAACTATTTTATACTATTATATGTTGGTTTGAGAGTAATTCTTTCAGAAACGGATATATTTGAAAAAGGAATCCGTGGTTCAGATTTATATTTTGATGATATATATATGTAGATATCTCCATTAAATCACTGAAATAAAAAAGCATGGCATGAATAAAAAATTGCCCCAAACTCAATAAAAACGAAATTTTTCTATCAAAATGTTTATATTATTATTAAGAAGAAAGATCGAAGTATTTTTTAATTATTTTTTTTATTTTAAATCCCTTCTAACACGTTTGAAATTTTTGTAAAATATCTTGTTTTGATTTGAGCTAGCTGATAACCAAATCGTTACAAGAGTTTACAATGGAAAACGTAATATTACATAACTCATTTTTTTTCCTGTGACAAACACATTAATTTGGAAATTCTTACAAAAATCAAATAATTGTTGGATTTTAATTAAACTTTCAGAACTTATTCAGAAATGAAGGAAATTATTTTTTAAATAATTATTTTTTTAAAATTTTGGTAAAAGTATTTTTTTACATCTGTTACTCACTCCACGTAAATTCATGAAATTTTAAGCAATTAAATTTTGTTAGGAAAATTGGTTTCATTAGTTAAAAGCAGGACTCATTGAGGAATGTAAATAATCTATTTTCTTTTTCAAACATTTTGCCTTTATTTCCGAAAATCTGTTCCCAATAGTAAAATAACAAATGTAGTATAACTCTGACATTATTTAATTTGATAAGCTTTTAATTGCTTTAATAAAGAATATATATTCAGGACATTAAAGAAATAAATTTTTCGATCAATAATGAGAATTGCTTTCATTTTTTTTTTCAATTATAGTAATTTATAAAATTTCAAAAATATTTTTAAAATATTTAAACGATTTGTTATGGTTAGTTTATAAATTTATTCAGTGAAGATTATATTTACTAATCGAAAATTGAAAAGTTTATTACAAACCGTCGTGCCTTCGTATTTCTAAAATAATTTTTCATTTGTTTTTTTGTGGGTGTGCGTAGTTGAAGTTAATTTTTTTCTTTGTTTTTTTTTTTTTTTGTATGGTAATTTTTATGTGTACATTAAAAGGTCGTGTTTCAGTGTTTCTGCCACTTACAGGAAAAAATTTGTACAATTATGTCACTTGAGATCATCATACACTTATCTCTCAGCTGTCAATCTCTCAACCCATTTCAAATGCGATGGAAAGGTTAGAAAGTTCAACTCTGTGTTTACAAATAGTTCTATTCTAAATGTCATGCTATAAATAAGTCATACTTGTGTAAATCAGATTAATTAAGCATTACATTTGCTAGTTTTCCAAAACTAATGTGTCACAGATGTATCTTTTATTTTTGCAAAATTTTTAAAACCGTGAGTTAACTTTTGTTTATAAATGTGCTCGAAAATGACTGAAAAATTGAAAGATTTTAAAAAAATGAAAAATTTTAGATTTCAATCAATATAATTTCTGTTTGAAATACACCAGAGTATTTTGCGTACTAGAAATAGTAAATTTGATTATTTAGCTTTCAATTAAAACTAAAATAAAAGTTTCAAGAAAATCTTTTTAAGTTATTATTATAGTTAATCATCGAAAATGAACGGAGGTACCGATAATATACGGGGTGCGCGTTGTGGTGCAGTGGGTATCGGCTCAGAAAGGGAAATCGGAGAGCCGAGTTCGAATTCCAGTTGAATTCGATGCATTCACTTACGCTTTTCCCTCCAGCTATGGGATAAATAGCAGAACAGTTTGTGTTCTGTAGCCTTGGTTGGCAATCAGACTATCGTAGAAAGTAATGGCAACCTATTGCAGGAAAATCCTCCGTTTAGTCAGTCATTTCTCTTTCGAAATATGATCGTCCAAGCGTGTATCACGTATGATACTTAACTGACTGATGTATGTATGTATGTATGTATGTATGCATGTCTGTATCCAAGTTATTCATCACGAGGAGTAACAGTGTGTGATACAAAGGTGCAGTCTCAAACCTCACTTGAAACGTTGCAAACACAATGAAAATGGTTTTAGTCAAGAATTATTCTCTTCTGATATAAAAAAAAAAAAACGCAGATGTACGTTAAATGTTCCAAGAAATCTAAACTTATATCCATTTTCTTTAACAATTTCACCATAAGTAAGGTAATAAAGCTACTAAAATCCATGAATTTATTTATTGTACGTTTGGATATCGGCTCGGAACGAGTAATCGGGGAGCCGAGTTCGAATTCCAGCTGAATTCATTGCATTCACTTACGCGCAAATACCCTTGGGAAAGGTATTAATCCGTCTATTCCCTCCAGTTATGGGTTAAATAACAGGACAGATTGGGTTTTATATCCTTGGTCGGCAACCAGTCTACCGCAGAAAGCAATTGCAACCTACTGCGGGATAATTTTCTGCCCAGTCAGTCATGTCTCGAAAGAGACATGATCGCCCAAGCGTGTATCACTTATGGCACTTAACTGACTGACTGACGTGAAAGAAACCGAGAAAATTTTAAAGAGAGATAAGATATTCAGGATTCAAGACGGCAAATAAATGATTAATGTTAAAAGTTTTTTAATGAACACGAAAGCAAGGAGGCGAACGAGAGGTCCATGATCGAGATGTGCAAGAGCAAAAAAAAAACTATTAAAAAAGAACTTACCCTTAGACTTAACAATTTCAACTTAAATTTGTGAAATCGAGGTTTCAAAGTGAAAAGCTCATTAGAAGAATACAATTACCATGAAAATATTTATAGAAAAATCTCAGGGAAGCTATATTACGTTTTTGGAAAAGTGACTAAAGTCGGGAAGTCAGGTCAGGACCAATGACATTGCAGATTTTTCTTTGTATTCTATCAAGAATCTTTCGATAAATAGCAGAAGCACAAGACCAGGTCTGGCAGTATAATGCACAGACGAATGGTAGATTTCTTCACCCATTTTTTTCTTTCCAATATTATTCCTCTTTCTTTCTTTCTTTCTTTCTTTCTTTCTTTTATTATTCCTCTTCTCTCTGTGTCTTTCTTCCTTTTCTCTTCTTTGTCTTCCTGTATTTTTTCGCTTTTACCTTTTCTCTTTCTTTCTTTTACTATTTCTTTCTTTCTTTCCATTATGTTTATTGTTGCCTTCTCTTTCTTTCATCTTCCTCACTTTCTTTTCTTTCCTATTGCTTTCTTTCTTTCTTTCTTTTCTGTCGTTTATTCTCTCGAAGCTCTTCGCTCGCTTTCTTCCTGCTTGTCTTATTGTTTACCTCTTTTTATTTTTACGTTTTCTCTTTCTTTTTTTCTTTCTTTCTTTCTTTCTTTATTTCTTTATTTCTTTATTTTTTCTCTCTAACCTTTTCACTCTCATTCTTTCATTCTTTGTTCATCTTCCTATGTCTGTTCCCGCCTTTTCACTTTCTCTCTCTCTCTCTTTCTTTCTTCCTTTCTTTCTTTCGTTCTTTCTTTCTTTCCATGAGACTCATTGCACTCTTCTCTCACTTTTTCATTTCTTCCGTTTTTTTCACTTTTCTTCTTTCTTTTTTCTTTCTTTCTTCCTATCTTTTTCTAATTATTTGTCCTTTTTATTTCATTCTATCATTCATTCATTCTTTCTTTCTTTCTTTCTTTCTTTCTTTCTTTCTTTCTTTCTTTCTTTCCATTACGCTCATTACCCTCTTCTCTCACTTTTTATTTTCCTTCATCTTTCTCTATTTTTTCATGTTTAAATTTTCTCTCTCTTTCTTTCTTTCTTTCTTTCTTTCTTTCTTTCTTTCTTTCTTATTTTCATCGAGGATCTCTTCTATTTCCTTCTACTTCTTTTTCTTCTTCTTCACTTCCTCTCTCAGACTTACCCTTTCTGATTTTTTTTTTTTTGTCAACACACGCCCCCGGCTTGCCTAATCTACATTTTATTCTTTTACTATTTTTCTCAGCCCCTGCCAACTCCACCCTATTTGCCGCAGTGTCGTCTGCTGTTGTGGTACCCCAAAAGTGAAATCTGATGTTATCTTTTCTCCATGTTTTGATAACGTTAGCGAATTATTCTGTGCTTGTCTCTTACCCCAAGACCCCAAGACCCCCCCTGACCTTACATCTAATACCTGTGCGTGAGAAACGAATCCAAGCCTTTCTCTCTCATTTGAGAATCGCTGTCTATCGAGACGAAATATTTAAGTACAGGTTTCGCCTGTCTCTGTGAAACTATAGCGTTGTTCTGAAACCTTTCATAACCTGAAATGGTAAAAGCGAAGAAGCAAATACCATAAATGTATATGAGAATTTCTTTAATTTTCCAAGACAGGCAAAATAAATTTAATTGTTTGGATGAACTCCTCGCTATAGCACTTAGTCCTTATTAATTTAAGCACAGTACTAGATTAGCAACAAGGTCTCATTAATTTATAGTTGAATTGGCTAGAGATGTTCTATACTATAATTTCCATGTCTGCTTTCAGCCTTGTAATATCCACGTATCTTATATTGCTAATATTGTGTCCGCCAGTGACGAATACTGGCAAAGATTCTCTCTCAAAATTGTTTTGCTGTACAGGTTGAATAGATCCGGTGAGAAAGCATATCCTTGTCTTACGCCTCTTTATAGACCGGAAACTACGGTAATTTTAAGTTCCTGATCACGGTACTATGGTTGGGTTTATAGAAAATCCCTACTTTTGTTGAAACAAAAGACGAAATTTGTCCGGTTGGCCTCAATCTATGACAATGGTGTTGTAGTGTATCATTTTGTTTAGAATCACTACAGTCATTAATTTTAAAATTAAAATCTGAAAAATTAATTTTTTTGTAAAAACTGATTTACCCTTACACCACTTTTAAATTCTAATTTACCCACACCCTCTTAAAAAAAATCGGATTTATCCCTTTTTTCAAATTTGATTTACCACATCATTACTTTTTAAATCTTATTTACCCTCCCCAACTTTTAAAAACTGATTTACCCTCCATCATTTTATAAAATGTGATTTATCCCCACTTTTAAAATATGATTTAATCTTTCCCCAATTTTAAATTTTAATTTAACCCTGCGTTTTAAAATTTTGATTTACTTCCACTTTTAAAATATTATTTATCGTCCCACACTTTTAAAAACCGATTTACCCACCCGCTTACTTTTTAAATCTGAATTAACCTTCCCCAACTTATAACTTATGATTTCCCTATTTTAAAAAATCCCACTTGCTCCCACTTTTAAGATCTGATTTACGCTCCCAACACTTTAAAATCTGATTTACACACCCCTTCTTTTAAAATCTGATTTACCTCATTTTTGAAATCTAATTTAACTTTCCCCCATCTGATTTACCACCCACTCTTAAAATCTGATGTACACACTTTCAAGAACTGATTTACTCACACCCACTTTTAGAATCTGACTTACGCTTCTTTCACTTTAAAAAACCTGATTTACCCCCATTTTTTAAAAAATCTGATTTACCCATTCCTAATCCCCCTGATTTACACCCTACCATCTTAAAAACCTGATTTACTCCCACTTTTAAAATCTGATTACCTTTCCCGACTTTAAAAATCTGATTAACTTCCAACACCACTTTTAAAATCTGAATTAGCCCTCTCTTTTAAGATCATAATTTCTCTCCCCTTACACTTTTAAAATCTGATTTACAACCCCACCTATAACATCTGATTTACGACCCCGATTTTGAAAACTCATTTACGACTCCACTTTTAAAATTTGATTTACCCCCCGCAACCATCATTTTCAAAATGTGATTTAACCCTCTAGGGCCATTCGTATCATATTTGATACGGTATTTCCCTATAAGGAAACATTTGGTATTTCCCTATAAGGAAACATTTGGTATTCATTGACTGAGCAGTCAGTACTGCTTTCATTTGAAATTTATAAAATATTTCTCTTAAAAAAATTTTCAGGAAAATATTTCTTTCAAGGCTTGTTTTCATACTGTATCAAATATGATACGAATGGCCCTAGAGGGTTAACACCGTGGCCAAAACACACACACACACACACACACACACACACACACACACACACACACACACTTTATTTTGTGGGCCCCATGTTGCTAATGTTAATTTTTTTCTTTCTGATTCTTAGCTCAACCGAAAGAAATAAAGCCGAAAGTTTCGAATAAAAATGAAGTCGGTTTTTGTCTCCGATGATTTGCAAACTTTTTCGATGAATATTTATTTACTATCTGTTACTGTCCGGGTTTATTAAACCGAAGTTAAACTTCTTCTGTGTGCAGGTTCTCCCAGCCCTCCTTTCTCATTGCATATCCCAAGAACTTTAGTTGTCTCTTCCTGATGCTCAATATTAATTTCCTTTTCGTTTCCAACACCTCATCATTGCTCACATCCGCAGCATTCATCTGTAGAACCACAAGTTTTTCTCTCATCTTTGATGATATCGTCCAGCATTCACTGCCATATTGAAGAACTGAAATCCCATAGCAATCTAGTACTCTCTTCTTTGTTTCTAGTGAAAGTTTCCTGTATCTTAATACTTTACTCGGCTTCTAGAACGCGTCCTTCGTCATCCCAATTCGCCTTCGGATCTCTGTGTCGCACTTTAACTATAATCACTACAAATGTATCAGACACAGTATATATATATATATATATATATATCGAAGTGAATAAAGAACGACGAAAGTATTAACAATGTTCAAAACATTAATTTAAAACAGTGCTCAATATAGAAATGGAGCTATGAATATTTATAAGTTATAGTTTTGAACATGTACAAATTATAATTTACTACAAAAGTGTTCATTTTGTTTTGACATTAATAAAACAATGTCTCATCAGGTAGTTAATAATGATGGTGACCATCATTATTATTAACTACCTAATTATTAACTACCTGATGAGACATTGTTTTTTCAATGTCGAAACAAAGTGTACACTTGTAGCAAATTATAATTTGTGCATGTTCTAAACTATAACTTATAACATATATATAAAGAATGGTAGACTTTGAAAAAGCAGTAGCTACTCTATCATCTACGCATCGTTCATCCAGTAATAAATTAGAACACTCTTGGTTACTGGCATATGTTTACATGGTATATATCACGCTAAAAGTCTGCCTTCTCCTACCAAACGCCCATAGCTCAGAGGTAGAATCGACAACTGATGACAATTCGGTCGAGTTTCAATCCTGGCTGCCGATGACTATATATATATATATATATATATATATATATAGTAATGAACCTAATCACAATAAGGCAACACTAATAATAATAGACTAAACTTCCGAAAATAGTGCTAACTTAACAGTAATTTAAACCGTTTTGTAACCCGGCGAGAACTACCTCGTGGGTTAAATAATGGGGGGGGGGGGGAACAAACAGTGCACAAGAACAATATGTCTAGTGCCCGTTAGAAAGAAGAAAAAAACCAAGACGAAACCTTAACAATAAAGTGCTTGATACGAAAGTACGAAAGTACGAAAGTAGAGCGAGAATACAAGAAATCTAGAAGCGAGCCACCACCTACCGCCGTTTAACACTATGGTTCTTCAAGGTAACCTGAAGAACCGTAGTGTTAAACCGCGGTAGGTGGTGGCTCACTTCTAGACTTCTTCTATATATATATATATATACCCTTGTGCATAATAAAAGAAGCAACTGATTTAGTTTCTTTCTTTAAGCAGTGGGTCAGTTTCAGACCCACTTACAGAGTGTAAACAATTTCTAATGTTTCCTCAGATTAGATCCTTTGCAGTGGTGTGCAGCAATATGAATCTGTTTTCAGGATGTATGGTGAAATTTGTTTGAACTTGAAAAGTATTGTGTCATTCGTGATTTCATTCGATTTTTATCCCACCCAGACACTATTGTCGCGGACATTGACTAGTTGTCTTACGGCCATTGTCTGCGATGGACGTTATTCCAATGAAGAGTACGAAAATTATAACGCTGCATGAACACACTGGCAAACCTTGCAAAGAGACCGTGGATATTTTTGTTGTCAGCCTTTCAATTGTCAGTCGTGTCATGAAGGCGAAGAAACAAACTGGATCCATCAATACAAAACGTAAAGGTCGGAAGGGAAAAACAACGCCAAGAGACGACGTATACGTAATCCGGAAAAGTGTGAAAGATCCTAAAAAGACATTGTTCGTTTTGTTTCAGCTAATTTGCACTAGGGTGTAGGTACTGCCAGAAATTTCCTGAACAAAGAAAAACGCATTTTATGTAACTTAAACGCCCTCTTTGATATTAAATTTTGATTTGAAAGCTTAAATCTAATCCGTATTAAAAGAAACAATAATTTCTGTATATAGATAAAATTTTTTAGGCACTTTTAAAATATTGTTACGTTCACTCGTCACTCGTTGATTCATCTCACCGCCATTATAGACGAATAATATAAGCATAAAAATTTAAAAGTTCTTAAAGAACCAATTTTTGTCCTAGAGATGTGTTTCGAAGCCATTTAGTAAACTTGAAGGGTTCATTAGTTGGAATTTGTAAACGTAATGCTTACGTTTTACTTAAAACATAATAAAAATAACGTTTATTACGCCTGTTAATATCAAAGATCAACAATTACAAATATCTCTTTCAATCCCTCTCTCGAAATATTTTTTGAAAAAAATCAAAAGAAATATGGTAGACCAGGAATAGAATAATAAAGTAATTCGTGTTAATGTTTAAAAGTAATTTATCTTTAACCTTATATAACCAATAGTTTAAGAAGGCAATTTTTTTTTTCTGTTGTTATATAATTCCGCTGCTGGAAAATAACAATTGTCTTGACTAACAACGAGAAACACGTGTATATAAAAATATAAACTTTTTATATTTTTATTTTAGTCATGAAGGTTGTGGGGAGTAGAAGCGAAGCCGGAGAGAGATCACTCACACGCAGGAGTTGTCGGGGAGTCATTAGCCAAGCGAAAGTTCTCTCTCTCTCTCTCTCTCTCTCTCTCTCTCTCTCTCTCTTTATATATATATATATAGTAAGAAAGTGACAGAACACGTAGATTTAAACCTACTGTTCAAGCATTTACTTTTATAAAGAGTGCTCGATACAGAGTAGAGATTTATATTGTAATAGTTGTTACAATGGTTTATAAATGCATTTATGCTTTTAAAATGTTGCAATGTTATATAAACCATTGTAACAACTATTACAATATATATATATATATATCTTTTCGGCCTGAAACCCTCGACTCCTATAACCTAAAATTCCTATGCATTTTTACTTTTTCGGTTTATCGCTTAATTGACGTCATGCAGAGTCAGATACAATTGTCAATCGCTTTTCATGCAGAAACTGTCGGAGAGTCGTTAGCTGGGCGGGAATTCCCCCCTCACTCTCGCTCTCTCTGTGTCTCTGTCTCTGTCTCTCTCTCTCCCTATCTCACACACACACACACACACACACACACACACACACACACACACACGTTGATCAGAAACCCCGGACTTAAATAACCCAAAATTCTACGCATCTTTGCTTTTTTCGGGTTGTCGCTTAACTGATGTCAATCATATCTTTGTCGGCTATTGCCTTTCGAACCTTTGTTGTCGCCTGCGTTTTCTGCCTTTGATGTCAATCATATCTTTGTCGGCTATTGCCTTTTAAAGTTGTCGCCTGCGTTTTCTGCCTTTGATGTCAATCATATTTTTGTCGGCTATTGCCTTTTAAACCTTTGTTGTTGCCTGCGTTTTCTGCCTTTGATGTCAATCATATCTTGCTATTGCCTGTGTTTCTGTCTTCTGATGTTGTGCCCCGTCCCCACCCTTTGCACGACCGGAATATATTTTTGTCAATCATATTTTTGCCTGTCAATGTAATGCATTACACTATACAATTTTATGAAACTTAGTACAATGAAAAGTAGAAGTATTTTTTTTTAGTTAAATCATATTTTGATCTTAATACAGTGCTTTAATTTTTTTTACTGTTTACCTGTTTAATGTGATAAAATATTTAACTACATCCAGTGTGACCATTTTTAATTATTCTGTATTGAAGAATTATCGAATTATCATATTACTCTTCCGATAGGTGAAAGTAATCAGTCTAAGGTGTTAATTCAGAATTATATCCTTTACGAACACCCATACAAAAATAATCTAACAGTTGCTAAACTGTAAAAAAAAAAAAAAAGAAATTATTTTAAAAATAGTTCACACACAAAAATAGCATTAAACTTTAGATTTTTCAATTCTTCACACATATATTTATTTAAAAAAATACCCCTTGCGAACAACAAAAGGATGAATTTCAAAATCGCATTGGTTGACTACAAGGTATTTTCTTAAAATAAATATTAAGTACAGATTCTCTCTAT
Organism: Ascarosepion bandense; assembly: GCA_037127315.1. NCBI lineage: Eukaryota > Metazoa > Mollusca > Cephalopoda > Sepiida > Sepiidae > Ascarosepion > Ascarosepion bandense. Next base: position 1,114,481 of record JBBBDQ010000200.1, on the reverse strand, counting down.
AGAATCGGAAATAAAATAATGTGTTTTATTAATTTAAATTTAAATTAATTTGAATTGAAATTTAAATTTAAATTAATTTAAATCAGATTTAAATTAATTTAATTTATGCAAGCACCAACTCTCAGAAAAAAAGTATTTTTGGTGTTTTATTAAATTATTTTTGGTAAGGTTTCGGACAAATTTTCCGTATGTTTTATTTTTGTATTGCGTATTTTTTCTTACTGAATCTTCAGGGATTTTTCTTTATATAACTACAAAAGAAATTTGACGAACACCACTCACCAAAAAGTACACAGAAAATTTAAAAGGAACGTAAATCAAACACTCTGAAGGAACATATTTCTCAATTTTTTTAAAAATAAAATTCTTTACTATACGGTTCATTCAGTGGCGTATGAGGTCACCTCGATGTGGTGTAATGGTTAGCAAGATTTTCACACTAGAATCCTTAGTATTGAGTAGTGGGTTCGACCCTCACTAGGTTCCCCATACTTTCACCCTTGTGACACATCTAAACTGCGCTTAAAAAAGAATCGCCATTCATTAATGAATGCTGAAAATTTCGCTTGAATCGGGTAAATCCTTGAATTTTGACAACTATTTTAAAACAGGGTGTCGCGATTTTTTACATTCATTTTGGAAAAAACGCATCCATTTTGGTGGCACTTAATATGCAACAAGTACCTACGGCTCTTCGTTGCAAATTATTTGACTACAGAATTTCATTGTAATTGATTTCATATCTAAACTTATTTATAAACGGAACTTTGTCTCTGTGTGTATATGTGTGTCTGTGTGTCTGTGTGTCCGTTACCTATAGACTCTGAAACGGCTGAACCGATATTCTTCAGAATTTACACAGTTTTACTATCAGCGTCTGCGAGTTTTCTTAGCTAGGTTTTGTGTCGAGGTACACCCGATAAATATCGAAAATCGAATATCGAAAAAAACGGGTTATAGAAGGAGTGGTCCGATTTTAATCAAATTTGATACACTCATAGACAAAGACATATGAAACGATATTCAGAAGTTTCAAGGTTTCAGTTCTTACAATAGCGTAGAAAATCGATAATATATATATATATATATATATATATATATATATATATATATATACATATATATATATATATAAAAGGCAAGATGTTTGTGTGTGTGTCTGTTTATCTGCCTGTATGTCTGTATTTTTTCAGCTCTTTTATTTTAGTTTTTGCTTCGGGTTTGGCTCTAAGTAGGTAGAATTGTAGTTCTTAGTCTCAGCCATGATACCATTTACTCAGAGGACTTATTTAGCCTTCAAAATTCAGTTTACGACAAAAAAAACTTATTTGTTACCGATACCAGGAAATCAAAATTTGACTTGCATCTATTCATTTTTCTTTCAGTCTACGGTTTCGCTTTAACGAGAAATAACTCTTGCTTTTTTAGTCTTTGTGCCAACGTCCAAAGATTCTGAGCTCCAGGACCATGGATTAGTTTTAAAGATTTCATTACACCCGAGCAACGCCGGGCTATATTGCTAGTAAAAATTAATTTCAAATTATTTTGCAATAGAAATCCCCTGTAAATAATTGAAATATTCTATTGTATTTTTGTTACCAATTCTCAGTATAAAGCTTAACCCATTCATGCTCGCCGAAAAATACGGTACTGATTATAACCATTAGAATAAAAATCCTGTTTTCATAATAAACATTAAAAGAAAAATCAGGTATTAATTATAGGTTTAAAGAAAAAAATCCGTTACTAATTATAGGTCTATAAAAATTTGGTATTAATTACAGCTTTCTACGGACAAACCATTGATGTCCACCTCTCCCAAATTGAATGGTTGTCATTAATGGGTTAAAAGGATGAATTAGTTGAAAGCCTTCCACAAATTACACCAGAAATGCCTGTTAATATCGACATGAGATGAGATACTTAATATTGAACGTAGTGAATACAGATTCAACCACGTTTTATTAACAAAGAATCAATGATCTGTCGTATCATAAGATAGGGCATACACAGGATGTGATGTCATATATCAACCTGTATAGACACCGGATATGACGTTAGCATTTATTTTGTATCTGAGAAAATCATTTCACCCCAAGCAAGGCAGTTTTACTGCCACTGGTGCGCAGGGGTTTACATAGGAAGAAAGTGATGAGAAAGAGGAACAAGTTATAGGGGGTGTCAGAGAATAGGTAAGAGAAGGATGAGAATACTGGTGTGATGAGAGTAGAGTGAACGAAGAAAAGAACATGTGAGAAAGGATGTAATCAGAGAGAGAGAGAGAGAGAGAGAGAGAAAGAGAGAGGAGATGACTATTGACTTTGCATTTAAATTCTTGAAGATTGTAGCTGTCGGGGAAGCAAGCATACGGAAGGGATTTCTACAGGCGGAAAGTGCGAGAAAAGAAGCTGAGGAGTAGAAGTTACGGTTACATTTGATTGGTTTCACTGTAAAAGGGTGGGACCCAGTTGCCAGTCTAGTAGCTCGAACGAATTCATGCAGAGGGGGCACCAGTGAGGTAAGCTCGTCCGAGAATAAGCCGTGAAAATATTTGAAGAGACAGAGGGAAGCCATATTACGCCGGTAAGAAAGTGATTGCAGCTGAGCGACTAAGTCTGGATCGATCACATTGCAGATTCTCCGTTGGATTTTGTTTGAGAAAATAAATTTTCTTTAATTAGGAAAATAAAGTGGCGGGGACGGGGGAGGGGACAAACGTTCTCGCAATAAGATAAAGTGCGAAAAAATATGTATTAGATTGTTTATCTCTGAAAAAAAAAAATTATATTTACAATATTTTAAAAACTAATACAATTAAAACTAATTCAATTAAATATTTATAATTTCCTAATTTATGAAGAAATATATGTAAAAAAAACCTTTTATTCGTTCATAAATTCATAAACACTTATTAATTTTTTAATTATTTGCCCCCAAGCAACGCTGGATCGCCGTTAGCGCGCAGTGGCGGTGGGGGTTACGGTGAGAGAAAAGACTGGGTACAGGGGGTATTGAGGAAAAGATAAAAGATGGACGGGATTCAAGAAGATAGAAAATGGCATTTGACGTTGCATTTAATTTTTTTTTTTAGATTGTAGCTATCAGGGAAGCAAGTCAATGAAAGAGTGTTCCACAGGCCGGAATTGCGAGAAAAGAAACTGTTGGAGTAGAAGTGATGGTTACATTTAATTATTTCATTGGTAAAAGGTGGGATCTAGATGCGCGCTTAAATTCGCGTAGACAGGGCACCAGGGAAAAAAAAGCTCATCAGAATAGTTGGCATAGAAATATTCTGGTGGGCCTTTTTTATTTTTACCTAGTGCTCGGTCCTCGTGAATTTAAACGTGTTAGTAGATTTGCATCTAGGTTGTATTGTTTTTATGGCATATCAACACCTCGCTGAGTCATTTATTGCCAACTAAAATTTTATTTATTTATTGCTGGTAATACCGTTTTCTTTCAGCAATTTATTGTTGTTTTTATATAAGTTTCTGTGTCTAGTAATACTTTTTTCTTTTCGAGTACCAAGATTCACTGGGATTTTGTTTTTAAGGGCAGGATCCCCCAAGTCCTACCCTGTTATTTAACCCATAACTGGAAGGAAGGGACGGATTAATACTTTTCCCAAGAGTACCAGTGCTTAAGTGAATGCAGGGTATTCAACTGGAATTCGAACTCGGCTCACCGATTTCTCTTTCCGAGCCGATATCCACTGCACCACAACGCACATCCGTCACTAAACGCTTACAACACGTGGTATTCCCAAGCGGTCACCCATCTAAGTACTGACCAGGCTCAACGTTGCTTAACTTCGGTGATCGAGCGAGAACCGGAGTATTCAACGGGATATGGCCATAAGCACGCGCATCCGTCACTATACGCTTACAGCACCTGGTATTCCCAAGCGGTCACCCATCTAAGTACTGACCAGGCTCAACGTTGCTTAACTTCGGTGATCGAGCGAGAACCGGAGTATTCAACGGGATATGGCCATAAGCACGCGCATCCGTCACTATACGCTTACAGCACCTGGTATTCCCAAGCGGTCACCCATCTAAGTACTGACCAGGCTCAACGTTGCTTAACTTCGGTGATCGAGCGATGAACCGGGGTATTCAACGTGATATGGCTGCATCTATGTCCCTCCTTTTTACCGTTGAAATAGTTAAATGTAACCGACACTTCTATTCGAACATTATTAAAATACGTGAACCAGCTATATGGAAATCCTTTTTATTTATCATTTTAAACAGTTTTAATTGGCAATTAGCTAATGTTTTTCCAACCATTCTAATAAACAATATAATAAATAAGTAGTGTAAAAATACATAGTATTTACATTAATCGGACTATTGTCCTCATCTTTGTTGCCATTTCAGCCGTTGTACGCTCCGGCCTTCTTCAGGTGCTAGGAATTTTGAACAGAACTCTTTATTACAATCACTGGGATATATCATCTCCATCCCTTGTGTAGAGCCTCTTCTTGTAGTCATGAGTTGTCTCTCTCTAACCCTGTAAGTTAATTGTGAGCTCACAACTCTTTTGGGTCCAGTCACACCAGCGTCTATATCCACTGGGACATGTGTCATTAAGAACATGAACAACTGAATTTTTGAGACTTATAAAGTTAATGTTCAGTAACCCTTTTTTACCAGAGTTCATATTGCAATTTTTTGATGTTGATGGTTTTCTCTAATATTTTTTATATTAATAGTTTTTTCTAGTATTTTTTACCAGAGCTCAAATTGCAATGAGTCCGGGTATGACACAAGGTCGATTATTAATGTGCGAATTACAAACCCTTATTCAACTTAGTGTCCTACTGAACTTATTTAAATACAGAATACGTATGAGGGGAGATAACCCATACCACATTGGTTTTATTCCAATTCTAACCATTGGTTTTTTAAACAATAAACATTGACGAGGAGTGAAGATAGCTAAAATAATATCGGCGTCATGGGAAAAGCCGTTCTTTTGACACTATGTCTTATCGCGGGCACGTTTATCCATGTTTGCCGATTGACTGACTTCGTTTTTAAGGATTATCTACCTTTTGGAAGTTATTTAAGAACAGAAATTTCTTTAAATCGTAACAATTATTTTAGAGGCAATAATGATTTACTTCTGCTTTTGAAAGCTGTATTTCAAACTTTTGCAATTATCTTCCAGTAAACGTTGCCATCACCACAGCAATTTGCCGCCAATTGACTCTGCCTTTAACATAATATTCGCAACATAGTAGTGATATGGTGATTTTCTAACCGCTGTTTAAATGTGGCACCAGACCAAAAGTATGGGGCACCCAGTGAAGATCGAACTCATGACTAAATTTTAAAGATTCTTTAGCAAGACAAGCTTGCTAACCATTACCTCACAGCGAGGTGCCCAAAGTAGTAATATGTGTGAACTAGGTACCTCTACCAAATCACTGAAAAAACAATATAGTATGAAGACATGACCTTTTAATGTACACATAGAAATTACCATACAAAAAAAAATCAAATACATAAAAAACTATTTTAAAAATACAAAGGCACGAGGATTTGTATGAAACTTTTTAATTTTCGATTAGTAAATATAGTCTTCACTTAATAAATTAATAACCAACAAATCTTTGAAATATTTTAAAAATATTTTTGAAAGTTTCTAAATTTTAATAATAAAAACATGAAAACAATTTTTTAAAAATTTCATTATTAATCGAAAAAAATTCTTTAGACTAAAATGTACTTAATATATTATATTAAAACAATTAAAAGCTTATCAAATTAATTAATGTTATAATTTCATTGCAATTTTATTTTACTATTAAGAGCAGATTTTCGAAAATAAGGGTAAAATATCTGAAAAAGGCCCCAAACTTAATAAAACTATTTCTTTCCATCAAAATGTTCGTTATTATTAAAAGGAAATATCAAAGTATTTTTTAATTATTTAAAAAAAAAATTAATCCTTTTCAAAAGGCTCGAAATTATGGTAAAAATCTTGTTTTGATTTTCGTTTACGAGGAGCCAAATCATTGGTAGAATTTACAATGAACAATGTAATATGTTTTTTCCGGTGAAAAACACATTAGTTTGAAAATTCTTGCAAAAATCAAATAATTGTCGGATTTTAATGAAGCCATCAAAAGTTATTCATAAATGAATGAAATTATTTTGAAATTATTATTTTTAAAAAAGTCTTGGTCAAAATTTACTTTTTTTACATCCCCCACCTACACGTAAATTCATGAAATTTTAAGAAATTAAATTTTGTTGGGAAAATTGGTTTAATAAAATGCAGTACTAATTGGGAAATGAAAATCATCTATTATTTTTTCAGATATTTTACCCTTATTTCCGAAAATCTGATCCTAATAGTAAAATAAAATTGCAATAAAACTATGATATTAATTAATTTGATAAGCTTTCATTTTTTTTTCGATTAATAATGACAATTTAAAAGAATTGTTTTCATTTTTTATTATAATAATGTATAAAGTTTCAAAAATATTTTTAAAATATTTCAACGATTTGTTGGTTGTTTATTAAGTGAAGACTATATTTACTAATCGAAAATTGAAAAGTTTAATACAAATCCTTGTGCCTTTGTATTTTTAAAATAGTCTTTTTGTGTATTTGATTTTTTTTTTTGTATGGTAATTTCTATGTGTACATTAAAAGGTCATGTATTTCACGATTACTTCTCCTTACAGGAAAAATGTTGTATAATTTTGTCAGTTCCGGTCGTCATACACTTATCTTATCTGACATCTGTTTAGCTGTCATCACATGTCAAATATACAAAGGAAGGTTAGAAATTTCAGCACCCAGTGTTTAAGAAATAGTTTTATTTTAAATTTTATGCTATAAATAAGTAATACTCGTGTAAATCAGATTAATTTAATATAGAATTTGCTAATTTTCTAAAACTAACGTGTCACATATGTATATTTTATTTTTGCAAGATTTTTAAAACCGAGAACTAACTTTTGTTTACAAATGTGTCGCTCGCTGAAAATTAACCCAAAAAATGGAAAAAAAAAAAATACCGAGAAAGTTTAGAATCTAATCAGTATAATTTCTGTTTGAAATGCACCAGAGTATTTTGTTTACTGGAAAAAGTAGATTTAATCATTTCAGTTAAAACTGAAATGAAAGCTTTAAGATTTTTAAAGGTTAGGTTTATTAGTTAAGAATTGATGATTATATTGCTCATCGAAACTTGAAAAGTTTAACAAAAATCGTTTTGCCTTCATATTTTTAAAATAATTATAAATTATTTTGTGTGTGTATTTGAACTTTTTTTTATATATGGTAATTTCTATGTGCAAATTAAAATGTCAGAGTTTCCTCCTTTAACCGAAAAATATTTTGTACAATTTTGTCACTTGTGAACGCCATACACTTTTTATTTTATCTCTAATCAGCCACCTGTCAACACGTTTGATATACGGACAGGTCAAAAAGTTCAAATCTATGACTAAGAAATAGTTTTATTCTAAATTTCATGTTATAAGTAATACTTGTGTAAATCAAATTAATTTAACATTAAATTTGCTAATTTTCCAAAAATAATGTGTCACATATGTATATTTTATTTTTGCAAGATTTTTAAAACCGAGATTTAACTTTTGTTTACAAATGTGTCGATCGCTCTAAAATGGCGGAAAAAATGAAAAAAAATTTAAGATCTCAAAATTTTAAATTCCGATGAATATAATTTCTGTTTGAAATACATCAGACTATTTTGCTTATTGGAAATAGTAAATTTAATAATTTAGCTTTCAATTAATACTAAAATAAAAGTTTTAATGAGACCTTTTTATTTTTTAAAATTTAATTTAAAAGTTGGTTATCAAAAATGTGTAGATGTGCCTACTCTGAATGCCTTTGCTTTCTAAAATAAACAAATGTCCGATTCATTACGGATTAATGTTCTTTAGTTCACTCAGTGACCCATTTCGATATATTTTTCTTCTTTCTTCATTAAATTATTGCTGTAATATTTCTCCCGGTTCAAATTCTTTCCATGAATCGGAGATTTTATTAAATAATTCACTTACATGTGTATAGGTTTTATTACAAGTCTAACCATTGCTTTTTTTTTTAAATACACATTGCTGAAGAGTGAATGCAGTTAAAAAACGCGGTGTCAGGGAAAAAATGTGCTTTTGACATTGCGAGCACGTTTATCCATGTTTGCTAAAAAATATATATAGTTTTGGATTTCTCACTGTTGCACGTTTGAGAAAATCTATGCTCGAATTCACCACACAGAAGTGAATATTTTATCGGTGTTTACCATTGTTTATGTGTGTTGTGGTGAATTGGATATCAACTCGGAACGAGAAATCGGAGAGCCGAGTTCGAATTCCAGTTAAATTCGTTGTATTTTCATACGCGAAAATACCATTGGAAAAGGTATGGATCCGTTGCTTCTCCCTCTAGCTACGGGTTAAATAGCAGGACAGATTGAGTTCTGAAGTCTTGGTTGGCAACCAGTCTACCGCAGACACTAATGACAACCTATTTTGGGAAAATCTGCCTAGTTAGTTATGTCTCTTTTGAGACATGATCGCCTAAGCGTGTATCACGTATGGCACTTAATTGACTTGACTGATCATTGTCAAAGAGTAAGGTTTATTTATGATTAATAGTTTTTTGTTTTGTTTTGTAAATATAGGCTATTATTTACCATTCAATATATTTAAACAATCAGTCAGTTAAGTGCCATACGTGATACACTCGAAAGAGACATGACTGACTGGGTAGAACATTATCCTGCAGTATGTTGCCATTACTTTCTGCAGTAGACTGGTTTTCAGCCAAGGCTATAGAACTCAATCTGTCCTGTTATTTAACCCATAACTGGAGGGAAGAAACGGATTAATACTTTTCACAGGGTTATTTGCGCGTAAGTGAATGCAATGAATTTAACTGGAATTCGAACTCGGCTCCCCGATTTCTCGGTCCGAGCCGATATCCACTGCACCGCAACGAAACACAACAACATTAATAAAGATGGTCTTATATATATTGAAATAGATACTTATTATTTTCATTAGTATCACGCTCCCACCCTTTTACTATCGAAATACCTAAATGCAACCGTTACTTCAACTCCAACATTTTCCTTTCTTGAACATCCTACCTGTGGAATTCTCTTCCGTTTATTCACTTCTCTAATAATTGCAGGTTGTCCCACAAAAAAAAAAAAGAAAAAAAAAAAGGAAACCTGGTGCAGTTTATTTAACTGTTGTAATTTTTGTTACAATTATTTGAAATAAGAGAAAACGATAGAAATTTAGTATTTAAATCAGAACAAAAGCACAGATGTTAGATGTGGTGTTCAAACTAAAAAAAAAGACGGATCTGCAATATAATAGATCCTGACATGGCATCTCGGCTTCAGTCACTTTCTCACCGACGTCACGTGACTTCCGTCTTTCCTACAAATATTTTCATGGTAACTGTTCTGACAAGCTTTTATCCTGGGGCCCCGACTACACGAATTTAAGTGTGATATTAGATTGGCATTTAGGTCTCACTCTTTTACTGTGGAATTAACCGAATTCAACCGCCACTTTTACACAAACAGTTTCGTTTCAACTTCCAGCCTGTGAATCTCCCTTCTGTTTTCGTTGCTTTCCTGATAACTACAATTTTCAAAAATTTAAATGCAACGTCAATCGCCACCATCTTGAACTCCGTTTTTTTCTTAATCCTCCCTATACTCAGTCTTTTCTCTCACTTTCACTCCCTGTACCCCTTCCTCCATGTATTAGTGGCATTCTAGTCTTGCTTGGGGTGTAATGAGTTAAGAAATGTAAGATGTCCTCCGAGAGGGCAATCGTTAATTATCTTGTCTAGATTATTACTTTTATGTGGTGTGCAAGATCTTCACCAGTGACGTTGCATTTCTCTCTTTTCTACATATATTTTCATGGTAACTGCCCTGACAAGCTTTTTCCCTGGGGCCATGACTACTCGAATTTAAACGTGCTACTAGAGTGGCATTTAGGTCCCACTCATTTACTGTTGAGATAGTTAACGCAACCGTCACTTCTACTCTAATAATTTCTTTTCTTGCACTTACCAATGTAGAACTCCCTTTCGTTTACTTGCTTCCCTGATAGCTACAATCTCCAAAAACTTAAATGCAAAGATAATAGCCATCTTTCTTATTTCCGTTCATCTTTCATCCTTTCCGCAAAACCCAGTTTTTTCTCTCACTGTAACCACCTGCGTACTTGCTTGGAGTGAAATGATTTAAAAAAAAAAGATAGCTAGATAATTGATTTTTCTAAGTGCCGCTTAGATGTGGTACAAGGCCGAAAGTATAGTGTACCCAGTGAGAATCGAACTCACTACTCAGTTGTAATAGGTTCTAGCAAGACAAGCTTGCTAACCAATTGCACCACGCCGAGGCGCCCAAAGATAGGTAGATAATGCTCGTAGCCTAATAAATAAAAAGGCATTTCTATAGAATACATATTTATTTTTCAATATATTATCTTTCCTTTATCAATGCACTTAATCCAGTTGTGAATATCTAATCTAAACTTATTTATAAATGGAACTCTGTGTGTGTGTGTGTGTGTGTGTGTGTGTGTGTGTGTGTGTGTGTGTGTTACCTATAGACTCCGAAACGGCTGAACCGATATTCTTCAGAATTTACACAGTTTTACTATCAGCGTCTGCGAGTGTTCTTAGCTAGGTTTTGTGTCGAGGTACACCCGATAAATATCGAAAATCGATAATCCAAAAAATGCCTTTCATATATATATATATATATATATATATATATGAAAGGCAAGATACCGGGTCTCATCAAAATTAGTTTTTCAGCCCTTTTATTTTAGTTTTTGCTTCGGGTTTTGGCTCTAAGTAGGTATAATTGTAGTTCTTAGTCTCAGCCATGATACCATTTACTCAGAGGACTTATTTAGCCCTCAGAATTCAGTTTACGACGAAAAAAACTTATTTGACATCGATACCAGGAAATCAAAATTTGACTTACATTCATTCATTTTTCTTTCAGTCTACGGTTTCGCTTTAACTAAAAATAACTATTGCTTTTTAATCTTTCGTGCCAAAATCCAAAGACTCTGAGCTCCAGGACCATGGATTAGTTTTAAAGCTTTCATTACACCCGAGCAACGCCGGGCTATACTCCTAGTTAAACATATAGGGCAAATTAAGTATCACTATATTGATCATTCAGTGAAAATTTCAAATGAAAATTTAACTAACAACACTAACAGTGTCGAGGCCAACGTAAACTTTTCGGTGGCGGTGACAGTGTCAGGCTATGTACTTCTTGATCTTCTTTAAACAGACCGTGTGATAGCGAAAGAGCGAGGGTGGGGGAGAAACAAAGAACGTTAGAGCTATAAGATTACCGGGATTTCTGTCGGCATCTAGCGGCTTTTGAACAATATAGTGTAGATATTTTCCTCTACTATAATCCAAACTGACGCCCTGTAAACGATCCTACTCAGGTGGCAAGGGGTTAATCCCGGTAAACGAATAGATCACTTGCTTTCCCAATGAATAATTTAAAAAACAAATGCGGTAAACAACAAACCTTTAGAATCAAGGAGAATATCTTTTAATGTCTGGCGGATGTGAGAGGAAAGTATGACTGGCGTGTTGAGTTTGATTTCCGGATTAGCCTATTGCGTTCGCTTTCGGTCTGTAGTGCAGTGGCTATCGACTCAGATCAAGAAATCGGAGATCCGAGTTCGAATTCCACTTGAATCCGTTGCATTCACTTATTCGCAAACACCCTTGGGAAAGGTATTAATCCATCGTTTCTCCCTCCAGCTATGGGTTAATAGCAGGACAGATTGGATACTATAGCCTTGGTTGGAAAATAATGGCAACCTACTGCGGGAAAATCTTCTGCCCAGTCAGTCATATCGAGACATGATCATCCAATCGCATATCACGTATGGCTCTTAACTGACTAACCCTTAGGTAATTCTTAAATCCATCTCAGCTATTAGTTAACTGAGAGAGCAAACTATTTTCTCTAGCTTTCGTTAGCAACCAGTCAAATACTATTCGATAAAATATGATCCATTTCTTCTCCCTCTAGCTATGGGTTAAATAAGAGTGCAAACTGTGTTATCTTGCTTTACTTGGTAAGCATTCAAATATCATTAGGCAATATATGATTCCATTTCTTCTCCATTTAGCTATGGATTAAATACCAGAAGATATTGGCTCCATATTTTGGTTCTCAACCAGTCAAATATCCGTAAGAAATACATCAATCCGTTTATTTTCTGACAAGAACCGGGTGAAATAACATAGCAGACTAGACTATGTAACATTGGTTGGTAAGCACTTATATACTTTGGGAAAACATAGATGGATTTTTCTCCCTCTAGCTTTGGGTTAAATAGCAGTGTAAACTGGTCTCTGTGGTCTTGGTTCGCAACCTGTGAAACATTCTTGGTAACAGTACGAATGCATTTCTTCTCCCACCAGCTATGGGTTAAATAGCAATTGATTAGACTCTTTAGTCCTGGTAGTCTTTTAGAGAAGGAAAATCTGGTTGGGCATCGATCTAGGAACTCTGCATCCTGAAATTCCTATTGAAGCCGTTGCACCTCAATCTCTTGGCTGTGACAATCTGCTCCACGGGAAGTCTACTGGTATAATCGTAGTAGTCGATAGAGTCTAAGTTTTTGATCATGAATTGAACTCTAATTGAAAAATATATGCGGTCTGGGTCATGCATGTTTTCCGGTGTGACCTCTCGATAAAATACGATTATGCTTTCTAATAAATAATCTAGATAGCTACTTCTAGGGGTGTTAAAAAGCCCCTGTAGTAATGCCTCCCGGCCTTAATTCTTCTTCGGGAGCAGTCTGGGGTCATAACTTATCGCCTGAGGTATTCCCAAAAGGCGAAGTGCTGAGGGAAATTCAGTAATTTTTGGACACTTACCAAACTCCACTTTAACTTTTGAACTTGTCATATTCTGGGCATGGATAATTGATTGATTTGATTTTTTAGTTTTTACGGTTTATCAAACCTTTGTGGGTTATTTAAAGCTGAAGCATTTTTGGTGGGAATTGTAACAATAATACTTTTTTTTTTAAATATAACAAATAATTTACGAATAAATATAAAATTAATACTATTTTAGAGAACATCAATGATTTTTACAGATACAAGTTCTACTATTTTACCCATAGCTGGAGGATATAGATTCAAGAGTATTTGCGCGTAAGTGAATGTAACCAACCCAACTGGAAACCGATATCGATTTTTGCTGAATTTGAAATAAGACATTGGAATATTATATTCAGTCTAACAAACCCTAAATTGATTTAAGCAATAAAATCAAAAAATAAAAGACAAAAAATCTGCTAATATTTAAATCCTAAAATATCAGATAATTATCAAATATGGCGGACTGGGTTTAAAAATATTTGTTACCAGAGGACAAAGGGAGCCCATCCACTAAAACAATGCTGTCATTTAATGTTTTTAACGAATAAATAAAATTTTCAAAAATTACATATGGAAAAAACTTTAAACATATATATATATATATATATAGAGAGAGAGAGAGAGAGAGAGAGAGTGAGAGAGTCATCCGCAGACCGTTTGCTCTATTTGGTATTGAGCGCTTTAGTATTAGGGTTTTCGTCTTGGGTTTTTTTTTTCTTTCTTACGAGTGCTTGACTTTTTGTTCATGTACTTCGTTTGTTTCTTTTTTTGCTTCCCCTTATTTTCCCTCCGAGTTCGTTCTCGCTGGGTTGTACAAGACGATTTAAATTATAGCTTGATTAATACTAGTTGTACTATTGGTATTGTTATTGCTATAGTTAATATTATATATATATATATATATATATATATATATATATATATATATATATATATACATAACTGGAGAGAAGAGATGGATTAATAGCTTTCGCCAGATTATTCGCGTGTAAGCGAATGCCAGTAATTCAACTGGAATTCGAACTCGGCTCCCCAATTTTTCTTTCCGAGACGATATCCACTCCGCCATAACGTTCAGTACATGTACGCTCTTATTATTAAATACACGAATAATCTGGCGAAAGGTATTAATCCATCTCTTCTCTCCAGTTATGTTTTAAGTAACAGAACAGATTGAATTCTATAGCCTTGGCTGGCAACCAAGTCTGCCACAGAAAGTAATGGCAACCGACTGCGGGATAATTTTCTGCCAAGTAAGTCATGTCTCTTTCGAGACATGATCGCTCAAGCGTGTATCACGTATGAAATTTAACTGACTGATATATTACTGACAGTAGATACTAAATATAAATACGAAATATTTATCATTTAATATATTTTTTTAATTTTAAGTCATTGGTTAATATTTTTAAATAGCTTACTGCATCATTTACAAATTAACAGATAGTTCAAAAGTACAACTGAGTATTGCATGCAGTCCATTTGATGGTGTTCACTAGTTGAGTTGTTTGAATCTGCTAATAATTGAAAATTAAATTTCTTTCATGTATTTCTTAATAATTAAACTTTACATGTATTGTACATCTGTAATGTGATCGATACTGACTTGGCTGACCAGCTGCAGTCACTCTCTCACCGGCGTGACGTGGCTTCCCTGTGCCTCTTCTATAAATACTTTCAAGGCTTCTGCTCCGATGAACTTAGATCACTGGTGCCCCTACGTACGAATTTACACGATATACTAGATTAGCAACTAGGTCCCACCCTTTTACAGTGAAACCGATAAAATGTAACCGTAATTTCTATTCCAACATCTTCTTTTCTCGCACTTCCCGCCTGTGGAATTCCCTTCCACATACTTGCTTCCCAGACAGCTACAATCTCTAGGAGTTTAAATGCAAGGTCAATAGACACCTCCTAACACACTAACTCGCACCCATTCTCTCAAACACTCTTCCTATGTACCTCCTTACTCGTCTATCACCCTTCTTCTGACATTTCCTATATCTAATCGCCCTCTCCGCACCTTCCCCTATGTAACCCCCTGCGCTATAGTGGCAGTGGAATGCCTTGCTTGGGGTGAAATGATTAAGAAAAAATTATTGGCAGTAGATACCAAATGTAAATATAGAATTTTATAATTTATTGTTTAAATTTGAAGTAATTGGTTGATATTTTGAATAGTTTTGAAGCCATAGGAAGATGGTTAATGTTTATTTATTCAACCTTGTGTCATACATGACCAAACCCCTTACATCTTAAGGTTTTATTCGTTATCCTTAAAAGGTTGGTTGGCAGCAGAAGGTTGGAGATTGTTGGATTAGTGTGGACTAGTGGAAGAATAAAAAAATACATTTTACAAGTTAAAATAGAAATTTATTAATGGAAAAGAACAACAAGAATTCGTAGAAGTTAATGTTCAATGAGAAAGTTAAGGGTATCAAGAGTTGTAGAAATGTTCGTAGTAGTAATTTGTTGGAAAGCGTTTATGCGTATGTATGTATGTATGTATGTATGTATGTATGAGCGTTTGTTTGTTAGGATTGTCTTTGAATAGAGAAGAAGAAATAAAAAAATCAGCACACGAGAAAGAAGACAATGTGTTACAATTTTGATTTCCTGCTATCGATATCAAGTTTTTTTCGTCGTAAACTGAATTTTGAAGGCTAAATAAGTCCTCTGAGTAAATGGTATCATGGCTGAAACTAAGAACTACAATTATACCTACTTAGAGCCAAGCCCGAAGCAAAAACTAAAATAAAAGGGCTGAAAAAATACAGACATACCGGCAGATAAACAGACACACACACACATACAAAGATCTTGCCTTTTATATATATATATATATATATATATATATATATATATATATTATTGATTTTCTGCACTATTGTAAGAACTGCAACCTTGAAACTTCTGAATATCGTTTCTATGTCTTTGTCTATGAGTGTATGAAATTTGATTAAAACCTTCTATAACCCAATTTTTTCGATTATCGAGCCTCTTAACCTGTTCAATAGACATGGGTGGAGTGTGAACCGGGCGATAGATAGAACTATCTACTCCAATTCGTTATGATTTATTGTTATTTAACACATAACTGCAGAGAAGAGATAGATTAATACCTTTCCCAACGGTATTTGCGTTTTAGTAAATGCCAGTAATTCAACTGGAATTCGAACTCGGCTCCTCAATTTCTCGTTCCTAGCCGATATCCACTGCGCCACTACGTACAGAAATTTCATCCGTTGTTGTTTATTTTAAGTAGAAGTGTTCTTTTTGTTCACATATCCTCTAAAAATTCGCAATTGCTCAAACGTTCGGTCAATTCTCAGCATCCATCTGCACAACCACATTTCTGTCGCTTCAATTCTCTTTATCTGTTAGGAGATTATCCAGCATTCACTGCCATATAAAAGGATTGAGGATTGATAATACATAACGGTTCAGTTATCTTTTCTTTGTGTCTGTTGCTTCAAGTCTCTTCTTCACCGGTGAGGTAGATTTCCTTGTATTCCCTGTCATATAGGAGAACTGATATTACAGAACAGTTCAGTTCTTTGTTTTTATTGCTTCAATTCTCTTCTTCATCCGTGAGAAGATTGTCCAGCATTCACTGTCATATAGAAGGACTTATATTGCATAAACGTCCAGTTCTTCTTTTTTTCTTTTTCTTTTATTTTTTTTCTATTGCTTCAATTCACTTCGGCAGCGGTGAGGAGATTGGCCAGTATTCTCTGTCATATAGGAGGACTTGCATTATATAACATTTAAACGCTCGTTTCTTTGTTTCTGTTGCTTCAAATTTTGTCTACATTAGTGAGGAAATTATCTTGCATTCCCAGTCATACGTAAGGATTAACGTTACATAACCGTTCTGTAATTCTTTCTTTTTTCTCTTGCTTCAAGTTTTTCCTTCATCTGTGAATAAAATCAGTATTTCCTGCCATATAGGGAAAATGATATTACATGGCCTTTCAGTATTTCTTTATGTATTCTGTTTCTTCATACATCTTTACTGTGAGGATATTGTCCAGTAATTCCTGTCAAATAGGAGGACTGATAATATATAATCTGTCAGTACTTCTTTCTGTTGCTTGAAATAACTTCTTTATCTGTGAGGAGATTGTCCAGTAATTCCTGTCATATAGGAGGACTGATAATATATAATCTGTCAGTACTTCTTTCTATTGCTTCAAATAACTTCTTTATCTGTGAGGAGATTGTCCAGTAATTCCTGTCATATAGGAGGACTGATAATATATAATCTGTCAGTACTTCTTTCTATTGCTTCAAATAACTTCTTTATCTGTGAGGAGATTGTCCAGTAATTCCTGTCATATAGGAGGACTGATAATATATAATCTGTCAGTACTTCTTTCTATTGCTTCAAATAACTTCTTTATCTGTGAGGAGATTGTCCAGTAATTCCTGTCATATAGGAGGACTGATAATATATAATCTGTCAGTACTTCTTTCTCTTGCTTCAAATAACTTCTTTATCTGTGAAGAGATTGTCCAGTATTTCCTACCATATACGGAAAATGATATTACATGGCCTTTCAGTATTTCTTTATCTATTCTGTTGCTTCATACATCTTTACTGTGAGGATATTGTCCAGTAATTCCTGTCATATAAGAGGACTGATAATATATAATCTGTCAGTACTTCTTTTCTATTGCTTCAAATAACTTCTTTATCTGTGAGGTGATTGTCCAGTAATTCCTGTCATATAGAAGGACTGATAATATATAATCTGTCAGTACTTCTTTCTATTGCTTCAAATAACTTCTTTATCTGTGAGGAGATTGTCCAGTAATTCCTGTCATATAGGAGGACTGATAATATATAATCTGTCAGTACTTCTTTCTGTTGCTTGAAATAACTTCTTTATCTGTGAGGAGATTGTCCAGTAATTCCTGTCATATAGGAGGACTGATAATATATAATCTGTCAGTACTTCTTTCTATTGCTTCAAATAACTTCTTTATCTGTGAGGTGATTGTCAGTAATTCCTGTCATATAGGAGGACTGATAATATATAATCTGTCAGTACTTCTTTCTGTTGCTTCAAATAACTTCTTTATCTGTGAGGAGATTGTCCAGTAATTCCTGTCATATAGGAGGACTGATAATATATAATCTGTCAGTACTTCTTTCTATTGCTTCAAATAACTTCTTTATCTGTGAGGAGATTGTCCAATCAATTCCTGTCATATAGGAGGACTGATAATATATAATCTGTCATTACTTCTTTCTGTTGCTTCAAATAACTTCTTTATCTGTGAGGAGATTGTCCAGTAATTCCTGTCATATGGGAGGACTGATAATATATAATCTGTCAGTACTTCTTTCTATTGCTTCAAATAACTTCTTTATCTGTGAGTTGTCAGTAATTCCTGTCATATAGAAGGACTGATAATATATAATCTGTCGCTACTTCTTTCTATTGGCTTCAAATAAATTCTTTATCTGTGAGGAGATTGTCCAGTAATTCCTGTCATATAGGAGGACTGATAATATAATCTGTCAGTACTTCTTTCTGTTGCTTCAAATAACTTCTTTATCTGTGAGGAGATTGTCCAGTAATTCCTGTCTATAGGAGGACTGATAATATATAATCTGTCAGTACTTCTTTCTATTGCTTCAAATAACTTCTTTATCTGTGAGGAGATTGTCCAGTAATTCCTGTCATATAGGAGGACTGATAATATATAATCTGTCAGTACTTCTTTCTGTTGCTTCAAATACTTCTTTATCTGTGAGGAGATTGTCCAGTAATTCCTGTCATATAGGAGGACTGATAATATATAATCTGTCAGTACTTCTTTCTATTGCTTCAAATAACTTCTTTATCTGTGAGGAGATTGTCCAGTAATTCCTGTCATATGGGAGGACTGATAATATATAATCTGTCAGTACTTCTTTCTGTTGCTTCAAATAACTTCTTTATCTGTGAGGAGATTGTCCAGTAATTCCTGTCATATAGGAGGACTGATAATATATAATCTGTCAGTACTTCTTTCTATTGCTTCAAATAACTTCTTTATCTGTGAGGAGATTGTCCAGTAATTCCTGTCATATAGGAGGACTGATAATATATAATCTGTCAGTACTTCTTTCTATTGCTTCAAATAACTTCTTTATCTGTGAGGAGATTGTCCAGTAATTCCTGTCATATAGGAGGACTGATAATATATAATCTGTCAGTACTTCTTTCTGTTGCTTCAAATAACTTCTTTATCTGTGAAGAGATTGTCCAGTATTTCCTACCATATAGGGAAAATGATATTACATAGCCTTTCAGTATTTCTTTATCTATTCTGTTGCTTCATACATCTTTACTGTGAGGATATTGTCCAGTAATTCCTGTCATATAGGAGGACTGATAATATATAATCTGTCAGATACTTCTTTCTGTTGCTTCAAATAACTTCTTTATCTGTGAGGAGATTGTCCAGTAATTCCTGTCATATAGGAGGACTGATAATATATAATCTGTCAGTACTTCTTTCTGTTGCTTCAAATAATTTCTTTATCTGTAGGAGATTGTCCAGTAATTCCTGTCATATAGGAGGACTGATAATATATAATCTGTCAGTACTTCTTTCTATTGCTTCAAATAACTTCTTTATCTGTGAGGAGATTGTCCAGTAATTCCTGTCATATAGGAGGACTGATAATATATAATCTGTCAGTATTTCATTCTATTGCTTCAAATAACTTCTTTATCTGTGAGGAGATTGTCCATTAATTCCTGTCATATAGAAGGACTGATAATATATAATCTGTCAGTACTTCTTTCTATTGCTTCAAATAACTTCTTTATCTGTGAGGAGATTGTCCAGTAATTCCTGTCATATAGGAGGACTGATAATATATAATCTGTCAGTACTTCTTTCTGTTGCTTCAAATAACTTCTTTATCTGTGAGGAGATTGTCCAGTAATTCCTGTCATATAGAAGGACTGATAATATATAATCTGTCAGTACTTCTTTCTATTGCTTCAAATAACTTCTTTATCTGTGAGGTGATTGTCCAGTAATTCCTGTCATATAGAAGGACTGATAATATATAATCTGTCAGTACTTCTTTCTATTGCTTCAAATAACTTCTTTATCTGTGAGGAGATTGTCCAGTAATTCCTGTCATATAGGAGGACTGATAATATATAATCTGTCAGTACTTCTTTTTATTGCTTCAAATAACTTCTTTATCTGTGAGGAGATTGTCCAGTAATTCCTGTCATATAGGAGGACTGATAATATATAATCTGTCAGTACTTCTTTCTATTGCTTCAAATAACTTCTTTATCTGTGAGGTGATTGTCCAGTAATTCCTGTCATATAGGAGGACTGATAATATATAATCTGTCAGTACTTCTTTCTGTTGCTTCAAATAACTTCTTTATCTGTGAGGAGATTGTCCAGTAATTCCTGTCATATAGGAGGACTGATAATATATAATCTGTCAGTACTTCTTTCTATTGCTTCAAATAACTTCTTTATCTGTGAGGAGATTGTCCAGTAATTCCTGTCATATAGGAGGACTGATAATATATAATCTGTCAGTACTTCTTTCTGTTGCTTCAAATAACTTCTTTATCTGTGAGGAGATTGTCCAGTAATTCCTGTCATATAGGAGGACTGATAATATATAATCTGTCAGTACTTCTTTCTATTGCTTCAAATAACTTCTTTATCTGTGAGGAGATTGTCCAGTAATTCCTGTCATATAGAAGGACTGATAATATATAATCTGTCGCTACTTCTTTCTATTGCTTCAAATAACTTCTTTATCTGTGAGGAGATTGTCCAGTAATTCCTGTCATATAGGAGGACTGATAATATATAATCTGTCAGTACTTCTTTCTGTTACTTCAAATAACTTCTTTATCTGTGAGGAGATTGTCCAGTAATTCCTGTCATATAGGAGGACTGATAATATATAATCTGTCAGTACTTCTTTCTATTGCTTCAAATAACTTCTTTATCTGTGAGGAGATTGTCCAGTAATTCCTGTCATATAGGAGGACTGATAATATATAATCTGTCAGTACTTCTTTCTGTTGCTTCAAATAACTTCTTTATCTGTGAGGAGATTGTCCAGTAATTCCTGTCATATAGGAGGACTGATAATATATAATCTGTCAGTACTTCTTTCTGTTGCTTCAAATAACTTCATTATCTGTGAGGAGATTGTCCAGTAATTCCTGTCATATAGGAGGACTGATAATATATAATCTGTCAGTACTTCTTTCTGTTGCTTCAAATAACTTCTTTATCTGTCAGGAGATTGTACAGTAATTCCTGTCATATAGGAGGACTGATAATATATAATCTGTCAGTACTTCTTTCTATTGCTTCAAATAACTTCTTTATCTGTGAGGAGATTGTCCAGTAATTCCTGTCATATAGGAGGACTGATAATATATAATCTGTCAGTACTTCTTTCTATTGCTTCAAATAACTTCTTTATCTGTGAGGAGATTGTCCAGTAATTCCTGTCATATAGGAGGACTGATAATATATAATCTGTCAGTACTTCTTTCTGTTGCTTCAAATAACTTCTTTATCTGTGAGGAGATTGTCCAGTAATTCCTGTCATATAGAAGGACTGATAATATATAATCTGTCAGTACTTCTTTCTATTGCTTCAAATAACTTCTTTATCTGTGAGGTGATTGTCCAGTAATTCCTGTCATATAGAAGGACTGATAATATATAATCTGTCAGTACTTCTTTCTATTGCTTCAAATAACTTCTTTATCTGTGAGGAGATTGTCCAGTAATTCCTGTCATATAGGAGGACTGATAATATATAATCTGTCAGTACTTCTTTCTGTTGCTTCAAATAACTTCTTTATCTGTGAGGAGATTGTCCAGTAATTCCTGTCATATAGGAGGACTGATAATATATAATCTGTCAGTACTTCTTTCTGTTGCTTCAAATAACTTCTTTATCTGTGAGGAGATTGTCCAGTAATTCCTGTCATATAGGAGGACTGATAATATATAATCTGTCAGTACTTCTTTCTGTTGCTTCAAATAACTTCTTTATCTGTGAGGAGATTGTCCAGTAATTCCTGTCATATAGGAGGACTGATAATATATAATCTGTCAGTACTTCTTTCTATTGCTTCAAATAACTTCTTTATCTGTGAGGAGATTGTCCAGTAATTCCTGTCATATAGGAGGACTGATAATATATAATCTGTCAGTACTTCTTTCTATTGCTTCAAATAACTTCTTTATCTGTGGGGAGATTGTCCAGTAATTCCTGTCATATAGGAGGACTGATAATATATAATCTGTCAGTACTTCTTTCTGTTGCTTCAAATAACTTCTTTATCTGTGAGGAGATTGTCCAGTAATTCCTGTCATATAGAAGGACTGATAATATATAATCTGTCTGTACTTCTTTCTATTGCTTCAAATAACTTCTTTATCTGTGAGGTGATTGTCCAGTAATTCCTGTCATATAGGAGGACTGATAATATATAATCTGTCAGTACTTCTTTCTATTGCTTCAAATAACTTCTTTATCTGTGAGGAGATTGTCCAGTAATTCCTGTCATATAGGAGGACTGATAATATATAATCTGTCAGTACTTCTTTCTGTTGCTTCAAATAACTTCTTTATCTGTGAGGAGATTGTCCAGTAATTCCTGTCATATAGGAGGACTGATAATATATAATCTGTCAGTACTTCTTTCTATTGCTTCAAATAACTTCTTTATCTGTGAGGAGATTGTCCAGTAATTCCTGTCATATAGGAGGACTGATAATATATAATCTGTCAGTACTTCTTTCTGTTGCTTCAAATAACTTCTTTATCTGTGAGGAGATTGTCCAGTAATTCCTGTCATATAGGAGGACTGATAATATATAATCTGTCAGTACTTCTTTCTGTTGCTTCAAATAACTTCTTTATCTGTGAGGTGATTGTCCAGTAATTCCTGTCATATAGGAGGACTGATAATATATAATCTGTCAGTACTTCTTTCTGTTGCTTCAAATAACTTCTTTATCTGTGAGGAGATTGTCCAGTAATTCCTGTCATATAGGAGGACTGATAATATATAATCTGTCAGTACTTCTTTCTGTTGCTTCAAATTACTTCTTTATCTGTGAGGAGATTGTCCAGTAATTCCTGTCATATAGGAGGACTGATAATATATAATCTGTCAGTACTTCTTTCTGTTGCTTCAAATAACTTCTTTATCTGTGAGGAGATTGTCCAGTAATTCCTGTCATATAGGAGGACTGATAATATATAATCTGTCAGTACTTCTTTCGGTTGCTTCAAATAACTTCTTTATCTGTGAGGTGATTGTCCAGTAATTCCTGTCATATAGAAGGACTGATAATATATAATCTGTCACTACTTCTTTCTATTGCTTCAAATAACTTCTTTATCTGTGAGGAGATTGTCCAGTAATTCCTGTCATATAGGAGGACTGATAATATATAATCTGTCAGTACTTCTTTCTATTGCTTCAAATAACTTCTTTATCTGTGAGGAGATTGTCCAGTAATTCCTGTCATATAGGAGGACTGATAATATATAATCTGTCAGTACTTCTTTCTATTGCTTCAAATAACTTCTTTATCTGTGGGGAGATTGTCCAGTAATTCCTGTCATATAGGAGGACTGATAATATATAATCTGTCAGTACTTCTTTCTGTTGCTTCAAATAACTTCTTTATCTGTGAGGAGATTGTCCAGTAATTCCTGTCATATAGAAGGACTGATAATATATAATCTGTCTGTACTTCTTTCTATTGCTTCAAATAACTTCTTTATCTGTGAGGTGATTGTCCAGTAATTCCTGTCATATAGGAGGACTGATAATATATAATCTGTCAGTACTTCTTTCTATTGCTTCAAATAAATTCTTTATCTGTGAGGAGATTGTCCAGTAATTCCTGTCATATAGGAGGACTGATAATATATAATCTGTCAGTACTTCTTTCTGTTGCTTCAAATAACTTCTTTATCTGTGAGGAGATTGTCCAGTAATTCCTGTCATATAGGAGGACTGATAATATATAATCTGTCAGTACTTCTTTCTATTGCTTCAAATAACTTCTTTATCTGTGAGGAGATTGTCCAGTAATTCCTGTCATATAGGAGGACTGATAATATATAATCTGTCAGTACTTCTTTCTGTTGCTTCAAATAACTTCTTTATCTGTGAGGAGATTGTCCAGTAATTCCTGTCATATAGGAGGACTGATAATATATAATCTGTCAGTACTTCTTTCTGTTGCTTCAAATAACTTCTTTATCTGTGAGGTGATTGTCCAGTAATTCCTGTCATATAGGAGGACTGATAATATATAATCTGTCAGTACTTCTTTCTGTTGCTTCAAATAACTTCTTTATCTGTGAGGAGATTGTCCAGTAATTCCTGTCATATAGGAGGACTGATAATATATAATCTGTCAGTACTTCTTTCTGTTGCTTCAAATTACTTCTTTATCTGTGAGGAGATTGTCCAGTAATTCCTGTCATATAGGAGGACTGATAATATATAATCTGTCAGTACTTCTTTCTGTTGCTTCAAATAACTTCTTTATCTGTGAGGAGATTGTCCAGTAATTCCTGTCATATAGGAGGACTGATAATATATAATCTGTCAGTACTTCTTTCGGTTGCTTCAAATAACTTCTTTATCTGTGAGGTGATTGTCCAGTAATTCCTGTCATATAGAAGGACTGATAATATATAATCTGTCACTACTTCTTTCTATTGCTTCAAATAACTTCTTTATCTGTGAGGAGATTGTCCAGTAATTCCTGTCATATAGGAGGACTGATAATATATAATCTGTCAGTACTTCTTTCTATTGCTTCAAATAACTTCTTTATGTGTGAGGAGATTGTCCAGTAATTCCTGTCATATAGGAGAACTGATAATATATAATCTGTCAGTACTTCTTTCTATTGCTTCAAATAACTTCTTTATCTGTGAGGAGATTGTCCAGTAATTCCTGTCATATATGAGGACTGATAATATATAATCTGTCAGTACTTCTTTCTGTTGCTTCAAATAACTTCTTTATCTGTGAGGAGATTATCCAACATTCTTTGCGATATCAGTTCGTTAAGTTTCATACGTGATACACGTTTCGGCGATCATGTCTCGAAAGTGACAGGACTGACTAGCAGAAGATTATCCCGCAGTAGGTTGCGATAAATTTCTGCGGGAGACTGATTACCAACGAAGGCTATAAAACCAAATCTGTCATTCTATTTAACCCATGACTAGAGGGAGAAGAGACGGATTAATATATTTCCAAAGTGTATTTGTGCGTAAGTGAATGCAACGAATTCGACTAGAAATCGAACTCGGCTCTGCAATTTCTCGTTCCGAGATGATTTTTTTTAATCATATCACCCCGAGCAAGGTAGTAACGCCACTGATACGCAGGGGGCTACGTAAGAGTAAAAAGATTGGAAAAGAGAGAGCCGGAAACCACATCCTAAACAGGGAACAAGGAATGAGCCTCTTCACCTGTTCAATAGACGTGGGTGGAGTGTGAACCGGGCGATAGTTTAGTCTACCTACTCCAATTGAAAAAAGAAAAAAAGAAAAAAGAAAAGAGTGAAAAAATTGGAAAAGAGAGAGCCGGAAACCACATCCTAAACAGGGAACAAGGGATGAGCCTCTTCACTGCCCCACGACGCACTACATAGGAGGACTAATTTTACGTAACATTTCGGTACTCTTTTATTTGGACCTTACGAAATCTTTCTGTTTTTTAATATATTACTTAGGTTTTAAGGATCGTATTTCGCTATTCCAATTCGTCTTTGGATATTAGAGACGCATTTTCCCGTCTTTGTTAAATCACTTTCCATATATTTAAAATGTTGTACTCGTTTAGTTTCGGTAACTCCCGGATTTTTAATTTGCACGTTAGGCTGATCATTTCGCTGAAAATCATACATTCTATGGAAACGGGTATCTATGTCGCGAGTGCTTATTTACCACTTTGTCTTGCAACAAATCCGGATAACGGGAAACAACTATTTTTGATTTTTTTTTCTTTCCTAATGTCTACTCCAATATTTAAGATGAATATATTTTCTAATAAATCTATTTTAAATGAACAAACAATTTAGATTTGAAATTTGATCATCTTGCTGTCAACAAAGCGACAGGTTCCAAAATAGGAAAAAAATACTTTTATGTATTTATTTGTTTTTTATTTTATTTTATTTTATTTTATTTTATTTTATTTTTTAATGTATAGGACATTATATTGGCCTTCTTCACCTATTTTCTTTTATTTTATGCCAATGAGAAACGGCCGGAAATCTCACAATGCTGACACGCCATCATGTGGTAATTAATGACAAATAAAAAGACCTCACTGAAACATATTATCGAAATAAATAGGTTGCATGTAAGGGAAATTCAAACTAGCACCATTCGTAGTTATTTTCTGATAAGAAATGTGTTCTTGTTTGCCGCCCCTGGGTGTCACCGCGACTATTCTTTGAATCATAGGTACAACGATAACGACGTGAACAAATTTCTTTTTCTTTTCCTGTTACTCCTCCTCTTTATTTCTTCTTCTTCTTCTTCTTCTTCTTCTTCTTCTTCTTCTTCTTCTTCTCTCGTTTTTCTTCTTTTTCTTCTTTTTCACTCGTTTCTTCTTATGCTCCTCTTTCTACTTCTTTTTTTCTAATACTCCTCTCACTTATTCTCTTTTTCTTTTTTACCAATTTTTCTTCTTCTTCTTCTTCTTCTTCTTCTTCTTTATCTTCTTCTTCTTCTTCTTCTTCTTCATTGTTTCTTCTTCTGCTCTTCCTTTCATTTCTTCTTCTTCTTCTCCTTCCCTTTTTTCTTTATCTTCTTCTGCTCCTTTTTCTTTTTCTTTTTCTGCTCCTCCCCCTTTCTTCTTCTTCTTCTGCTCCTTTCTTCTTCTGCTCCTTTCTTCTTCTGCTCGTCTTTCTTCTTTTTTTCTTCTTCTGCTCCATTCTTTTTCTTCTTTTCCTTCTTTTTCTTTTTCTTCTCTCTTCTTCTTCAACTTCTCCTCTTTTTTCTTTTTCTGCTCTTCTTCTTCTTCTTCTTCTTCTTCTTCTTCTTCTTCTTCTTCTTCTTCTTCTTCTTCTCCCATTTCTTTTTCTTCTTTTTTCTTCTTGTACTCCTCCTCCCATTTTTCTTCTTCTGCTCCTCTTTCTTCTTCTTCTTCTTCTTCTTCATGATTCTAAGCACCCACCCCCTTTTCGCTCACCGCCACCGCTTTACTCTCCGTCAACACGGGGATAGTTGGGCCGTTGTAACGCCTGCTAAAACGAGGGAACAACAACGTCTCAACACAAGATAAGCTTTGTCTGGCCTGACCAACATTTGACGTTGAATGAAAAAGACGAGGTTATTTTCAACGTTTCACGTTTCTGGTATCTACCGTTTTATAAAGACAACAGACAAAACAATTAAAAACAACCAAAATGATTTAAACTTTGCATTGTAAGCGTATTTATAAATGACATACCTTCAGACCTTAAGCTTTCTTGACTCTGCACACAATTTGCAATGTTATCCGTCTTTCCATAGAATCTCGGCTTCAATCCCATTAACACTTCCATAACATAAATTTTTTGTGCCTTTTCTATAAATATTTTCATGGAAATTGTTCTGGTAAGCTTTTATCTTGGTAACGCGACTTCATAAATTTAAGCAAAGTGCTAGACTGAATTTCGGCTCGGAACGAGAAATCGGAGAGCCGAGTTCAAATTCTAGTTGAATTCGTTGCATTCACTTACTCGCAAAATCCTTGGGAAACGTATTATTCTGTTCCTTCCGTCCAGCTATGGCTCAAATAACAGGACAGACAGGGTTCTATAGCCTTGGTTGACAACAAGTCTACTGCAGAAAGTAATGGCAACCTACTGCGGGGAAAACATTTTCTGCCCGGTCAGTCATGTCTCTTTTGAGACATGATCGCCCAAGCGTGTATCACGTATTGCACTTAACTGATTAGATTTGCTGCTAGGTCTCATCACTTTGTTGTTTAAGTTGCTATTGGAATCTTGATTTTTCATGAAAAGTAATGTTTTATTTACAAAAGTTAGTTAGAAAGTTATCACTGAAAGTATTATCCATCATCAGCCACAACATTTTCCCATCTTTCTTGCAACATTTAAATTCCACGTCGAAAAAACGACTCGTCTTTTGAGACAAACCATGAGTCGACATATTTTTTGACATCTTCATTAGAATGAAAGTCCTGCCCAGCCAGGCCATATGCCATCGATCAAAACAAGTGATAATCGGATAGGACAATGTCTGATGAATACGACGGGTTGGGTAGGACATGCTTACGGCCTATCACGTTGAATACACCGGTTCTCGTTTGATCACTGAAGTTAAGCAAAGTTGAGCCTGGTCAGTACTTAGATGGGTGACAGCTTGGGAATACCGGGCTCTGTAAGCGTTCAGTGACGGATGTGCGCTGTGGTGTAGTGGATATCGGCTTGGAAAGAGAAATCGGTGAGCCGAGTTCAAATTCCAGTTGTGTACCCGGCATTCACTTAAGCACTGGTACACTTGCAAAAGGTATTAATCCGTCACTTCCCTCCAGTTATGGGTTAAATAACAGGATGGGGCATGAAGGCAACCCATCTAGTGTAACCCTGGCGAAGCATCAAGTATTCAGCTATTTGACAAGATTATGAATTTCGCTACAAAACTGCGATAGGGTTCCAAATGCACAGGGAATACTAGGGGTGTAGTGAGTTCTATCTCGGCCAATGGCCGCAAGACGACGACAACGGATAGGATATTCCATTTAAGCGTTTCCATTCGGTTTTCAGCCGTTTTGCAATATGTGGCCTAGCGTTGTCATGTTTTAAAATCACTTTGTCATGTCTTTGCTCGTATAGCGGCCATTTTTCTTCAATGCTCAGCCCAAACGCATCAATTGTACATTATAGCGATCTCCTGTGATGGTTTCGGTCGGTCTGAGCAGTTAATAATGAACTACACCCAGCTGATCCAACTAAATGCAGAGCAGAAGATTCAAACCATGGACATTAGGCTTTGCTGCCGATATTGATGTATGGCCGGGATTACTCCACGATCTTCTACGGTTAGGGTTATCGTAGTGTATCCACTTTTCATCGCCTGTTACGATACGATGCAAAAATCTTTCCTTTTCTGCCGTTCAAGCTGCTGTTCACATGTGACAAGACGCCGTTCGACGTCTCTTGGCTTCAACTCGTACAGCCCCCAAGGTCCTTCCTTATAATTTCAGGTATGTTTCACCAGTTTTGCAACATGTGGCCCAGGGTTGTCATGTTGCAAAATCATTTAGTCATGTCTCTACTCGTATAGCGGCCGTTTTTTCTTCAATGCTCGGCTCAAACGCATCAACTGTAGTCAATATCGATTTCTTGTGATTGTTTCGTTCGTGGCGAACAGCTCATAATAAACTAAACCTAGCTGCTTCCATCAAATATAGGCCAGAAGCTTCGAACCACGGCTTTGTCGCTGATGTTGATGCATAACCGGCCTTACGCTTAGGTTTATTGTAATGTATCTACTTTTCATCGCAGGTCATGATACGATGTGAAAACGCTTTCCTTTACTGCCGTTGAAGCAGATGTTCATACGTCTCAATATGCTGCTCGACGTCTCTCGGCTTCAATTCTTACGGCACCCAATGTCTTTGATTTTTAAGAATTCCTAATGCTTTCAAACATTTCGAAACTGTTGTGTGATCGACTATTAATGATTCTGCTTGCGCCTGATATGAGTCTTCATGAAGCAATGCCTTTAAATCTTTCTCTTCAAATTTTTTCGGTGCGCCAGAGCATTCGTTATCTTCATAAAAATCATTATTTTTGAAGCGTCTAAACTAATCTGTTGTTCCCGAGAGAGCACGGTCACTGTAAGTTTCAACAAGAATTCTGTGTGCTTCAGCTGCAGATTTCTTTTGAATAAAGTAGTGCAGTAAAATTCCTCGCAAGTACACTTCCTTTAACATGTTTAACGCCATGAAAAACAAAGTTGTTTACACCTCTGCGAAATGACATGCACTGAGTTTCAAACTTGCTCAAAGTACTTGCTTGTAGAAATGTTATCATCTGAAACTACACGCACCGTCCTGGAAATACCACCTGTTGGAAAAGAGCGAGAACTTATTCAAGGTTCTAATAGATGTAACGATAAGTTCTATTCTAATGGTTTCTTCTCTCGCAGTTCCCACCTGTGGAACTCTTCTCTGGCTTCTTGATTTCCTGCCGACTAGTTTCATTCAAATGCAATCGGTTTCTATCTCTACGAGTTCTATTCTTTTATTATCCATTATCCTCAATAACGTTTTCTTATTTCGTTTATTCCCAGTAACCCTTTGCCTTTTAGTCACATTATTGTCTTAGTTGGAGTGAAGTGATCTTTTAAAATAATCTTTTCTCTGTGAATAGCCATGACTTCTTGCAAAAGACAGTGGAAACTTCTCTACGCTTTGAATTTCATAGTTTACCAACCAAGGCAAGAGAGGTCAATATATATATATATATATATATTAATGCAGGTTTCATTGAATAATATAGACAAGTTCTGTCTATTAATTTTGTGTAGGATCCGTTCATACAGTCTGATATACTTGATGGTGATATCGTTGAAAGATAACAAAAAGTCACAGTAATTGTTGATTTTTTTTTATCTGGTCTAAGCTTTCGGCTCACATAAGCCATTATCAAAGAGTAAATATTAACACACAGTAAACATAGAACATGTTTATTGTTAATAACTTAAATTGGCTATGGGGCGTGTATAATGATAATATACACACTAAAAATCTGCCTTCTTCAACCGAGCGCCCATAGCCTAGAGGTAGAATCGCCGACTGACGCCAATTCGGTCGGGTTTCAATCCTGGGTTAAAAGCAATCGGAGTCTAACCGTACTGATGAGCTGTGATACAGCGAAAAAGATCTGTCTACGGATGACTACATATATATATAATTCACGTGATCAGACAATATATACGTAATATAAATTATATATATATATATATATATATATATATATATATATAGTAGGCGCGTGGCCGGATGTTAGGACGCTTGCTTTTCCGGGTTCAAATTCGCGTGGACCAAATATTATTATTGAACATTTTAACTTTTTTTTTGGGGGGGGGGGGGCTTTAAAAACAATTTAGAAATTTTAGAAATTCTTGCAAAAATCAAGTAATTCTCAGATTTCAATGAACTTTTTAGCAGTTATTCACAAATTAATTAATACCTTTTCTTTCTTTTTTTCAGAAAATCTTGGCAAAAATATTAAAAATTTTAGGCAATATTGGGAAATGAAAGTTTCAACCTCTTTATATTAATTTCATTTTAAAAAAGAACTAATGGAGAATTTATTTCATCAATTTGTTTTTTCGAACAAAGCACCGTTTACCAAAAACATACCCTGAAGCGTAAAATAAAAAATGCATTAAATCTATGACATTATTTAACTAGGAACGCTTTTAATTGCTTTTATATATAACATACTAGCAGTACAGCCCGGCATTGCTCGGGTGTAATGAAAGCTTTAAAACTAATCCATGGTCCCGGAGCTCAGATTCTTTGGACGTTGGCACGAAAGACTAAAAAGCAATAGTTGTTTCCAGTTAAAGCGAAACCGTAGACTGAAAGAAAAATGAATGGATATAAGTCAAATTTTGATTTCCTGGTTTCGATATCAATTAAGTTTTTTTCATCGTAAACTGAATTTTGAAGGCTAAATAAGTCCTCTGAGTAAATTTTATCATGATTGATACTAAGAACTACAATTATATCTACGTAGAGCCAAACCCGAAGCAAAAACTAAAATAAAAGGGCTAAAAAATACAGACATACAGGCAGATAAACAGACACACACACAAACATCTTGCCTCATATATATATATATATATATATATATATATATATATATATATATTGTCGATTTTCTGTACTATTGTAAGAACTGCAACCTTGAAACTTCTGAATATCATCTCTTTTATTTTTGTTTATGAGTTTATGAAATTTCATTAAAATCGGACCACTCCTTCTATAACCCAATTTTTTCGATTATCGATTTTTTATATTTATCATGGGTACCTCGACACAAAACCCAAGAACACTCGCAGACTCTTATAGTACAACTGTGTAAATTTTCAAGAAAATCGGTTCAGCCCTTTCGGAGTCTATAGGCAACGGACACACACACACACACACACACACACACACACACACACACAGATACATACACACACACAGAGACAAAATTTCCATTTATAAATAAGTTTAGATTTAGATATTAAGAACACTATTGTTTTAAGAAAAAACAATTTCAATTTATAATGATTTTCTACAAAAATGATTTTAATTTTTTAAATTTTAATTAGAAATAAATAAAGTTTTAATTCATTTAAAATTCTGTATTAATTTTAACCTGTTAAATGATATTATCAAGTGAAAACTATATTTACTTATAAATGGAAAAGCTTCATACAAATCACCATACACCAATACTTTAAAAAGAATTTTGAATTTTATTTTTGTATGTCTATAAATGTACCTAAACTTTTGTAAGTAGAGGCGACCATATCAGATTATCAGAGCGATAACAGTAAATTTCAAGCTACCATTTTTAAACTTCAGTCAAACATTAGATTATGTGTAATATATTACCTTGAACTACTGAAGTAATTAATAGGTACATTCGGCCGTAGGTATCGTCAACAAATGACAAGTTTGGTTAACAGATATATTCGGCCATAGATGATGTCAACAAAGTGCAAAAAAAAAAAACACAAGTGAGAACCTGTTTGAAAGGCGATAGACGGAAAGTTTGACAGATACATCCGACAATAGGTAAAAGTCAACAAAGGACATATATATCCAGATATATCCAGCCGTAGATGACGTCAACAAAGCGACAACCCGAAATAACAAAATGTTGCTTCAAAATTTTAAGACAATATAAAGTTTCGAATTTTTGGCTGAATAGACAGAGACTAGCTAATGTCTCCTGACAGCTCTTTCGTGTGTGCAACCCTCCTCCTCCACACAAGCCTCAACGACGAAGAATAGATATATAAGATTATATTTTTATATATTCGTGTTCGTCGTCCTTTGTCCAGATCCAGCGGCAGTATATAACATACAGAGAATATTTCTCTAAATTTTTAAGATTACTTAAAAACTATACAAAAAAGACGCTCACGTCATTTTCTTCTTTCAATTATGTTTTACAGATAAAACAACATTAGAACAACAATAGATCTGTCATCAGCCTGTCAGCACGTCAACACAGCTACTGTTGGGTTTAGAATTCAGCTACTGCTGTGTTAAAAATACATTTCTGCGATATTTTATGCTTAAAGTAAATAATATTTGTTTCAAATTGGATTAAGAATAGTTTCAATCGGATGATATTCCTCAAATAAAGTGCTGTATTTTATTTTTTGAAGATTTAATAAAGTGTTGTGGAGTAGTTTTTGCACTGAAGGTTATAATCGTGCTATATCGGTTGCTAATCGACTTAGTTAAGTGCCATACGTGAAACATGTTTGGGCATGTCTCTTTCGAGACATGACTGACTGGACAGAAGATTATCCCGCAGTAGGTTGCCATTTCTTTCTACGGTAGACTGGTTGCCGACTAAGGCTATAGAATCCAATCAGTCCTGTTATTTAACCCATAACTGGAAGGAATAGATGGATTAATACTTTTCTCAAGGGTATTTGCGCCTATGTGAATGCAATGAATTCAGCTGGAATTCGAACCCGGCTCCCCGATAACGCACCCTAAATGAACTTGGTAATCTTCCACTGAAAGCTGACTCCTTCGAATTCGGCTAAATGCCGACTAATATCAGCTGCCTAGTAGTTCTACTGAAATTCAATAGAACTCTAAAGAACTCCTAAAACTTCCCAAGAACTTTTCAAGAACTTCTCCCGTTAACTTCCTGTTAACTCTTATTAATATAGGAGGGAGAGCCCATTATCTGAGGAATAGCTGTGTTTCCCCATAATATAAAGAGAATTACATTACGATGTAAGATGACTAAATTTTAGCCAAAAAATCCTCCCAGTCAATTTATATTTGTTTTTTGAAATAAAGCAAAGTATTTCTCAAGCCCTTTTTATTTGTTTTTCTGACTTTTCAAACACCAATTTTACAATCTGCAACCGTGTGCCTGCTCAACAAGCCTGCTGCAAACTATAGTTTAAACTCTAAACACATTTAACAGTGTGTGGCTTTTTACATTAAAAAAGAAACCCGCTGTGTAACATTTAATCTTTACAAAACAGTGATTAAATATCCCCACAGACCCTTACTACTCATTGAGCGCCCAACTCCTCTGACTTTGACTAGAATTAAATCAGTAAATAACTATTCCTTCGTTTCGGATTATCTAGTCGACACATCAGATTCAAATCCATCCATTTATACGAGAATATTTTTCTTTTAATTTGGGAACTGCGTCTTATACAGCTACAAATCAAGCATACCGAAAACTTTAATTCTTATTATACTGCTTTGAAAATTATGCATTTCAGTTACATGTAAAACAAGATCACGTTTTTAAAGGAGACCTAGTTCGAGATCTTTCATTTTTTTTTTAATCATATCACCCCAAGCAAGGCGATAACGCCACTGATGGGCAGGGGGCTACATAAGAGTAAAAAGATTGGAAAAGAGAAAGCCGGAAACCACATTCTAACCAGGGAACAAGGGATGAGCCTCTTCACCTGTTCAATAGACGTCGGTGGAGTGTGAACCGGGCGATAGTTTAGTCTATCTATTAAAAGATTGCGAATAAACAAATATTGTTCGAACCCAATATATGTTTATGACGTGTTGATCACTATGTGGTCAAATTGCACTGTTTCAGTAAGTGACTAACATACAAAAAACAAAAAAACAAAAACAAAAACAAACAAACAACCTGGGGGATCTTATTGGAAACAGAGAAGTTTTGACTAAAAGCAGTATGATAGGTATTGGAACCATGCTAATGAAACTCCAACTCAGGTGAGCAGGACATCTTTCTCGTAGGAGAGATAGCAGACTTCCAAAACAACTTTTCTTTCTCTAATAAGCAGATCAGCTGGAATGGCATTCTTGCGTTAGAAAGGCAATAAAAAAAACAATCTGAAACGATGCAGAATCCCCTTTTTCTTCCTGGAAATACAAAGCTTCAGAGCGAAAGAACTGGAACTTGTACAGCTTCTCCTCGATACAATGGTTTGAGCTTGGCCGACTTGACCATCAACTGCGGGCAAATATAGAAAGAAATGCAGCTCCTCTCAATGATAACCTTACTGCGGTTTGGTCTTACGCAGTAAAAATATCCTTGCAGTCCACTCGCAGATCAGTCAGTCAAGTGCCATACGTGAAACACGCTTGGGCGATCATGTCTCTCGAGAGACATGACTGACTGGGCAGAAGATTATCCCGCAGTAGTCTGCCATTGCTTTCTGCCAGCAAGGCTATAGAACCCAATCTGTCCTGTTATTTGACTCATAGCTAGGAGCGGAAGAGATGTATTATATTATTAAGTAGTAATTAGTGGGGGATCAGTTCATTACTTCATAACAATAGTAAAACTATCCCAGATTTTATGACCATTAGAAGCCTTAATCATGATTCCAACTATTATATTCAGTCAGTCAGTTAAGTGCCATACGTGATACACGCTTTGAGCAATCATGTCTCGAAAGACTATAGAACCCAATCTGTCCTATTATTTAACCCATAACAGGAGGGAAGATACGGATTAATACCTTTCCCAAGGGTATTTGTGCGTAAGTAAATGCAATGAATTCAACTGGAATTCGAACTCGGCTCCCCGATTTCTCGTTCTTAGCCGATATCCACTGCACCACAACGCACATTGATCCTGAACCTCTCGAGTAAAATGTGTCAACGACATGTTCCAGCTAAAAGTTTGCAAAACACATGCAGGCCTTAGGAGAGACATTCGTGTCCTTAACATTTGAGCACATTTTTCTTTTACTTTTATCCTTTTGTCTTGTCTGATTGAAATATGCTCTTTAGAAAGCAGGGATTCTACTCAAATACTGTAAATAGAACACACACATAAATATATATATATATGTCATCAGCAGACAGATCTGTTTCGCTGCATCACAGCTCATCAGTACGGTTAGACATCGGATTGCTTTTAACTCAGGATTGAAACCCAACCGGATTGGCGTCAGTCGGCCATTCTACCTCTGAGCTATGAGTGCTCGGGAGAAGGAGGCAGATTTTTAGCGCATGGTGTATCATACGCCAATAGCCAGAGTGATCTAATTCATTACTGAATGAGCGATGCGTATATGCTAGCGTAGCTACTGTTTACCATTCTTCCCGAGTGCTCAATCAGGGTGTGAGAGCGTAAATAGTCATCCGCAGACAAATCTGTTTCGCTGCATCACAGTTCATCCGTACGGTTAGATATCCGATCGCTTCTAGCCATGATTGAAAGAAAGAGAAAGGCCGTGAAGATACCAGGACAGACAAAAGCTTCTCTGCCATTCTGAAGATGAGATTTTGATCTCGAAATATTAATGTTTAATAAATAGGTAATATCCAAACACTTTTTTACTTTCCTTTATTTTACTCAACGCATTGTGACAGCCTTCAAGACATAATCCATATATATATATATTGTCATCCGCAGACAGATCTGTTTCGCTGTATCACAGCTCATCAGTACGGTTAGACTCCGATTGCTACACAACCCAGGCTCGAAACCCGATATATGTATATGTTTAATTGTATAATATAGACAAATTGTGCCTACTGATTTTGATACCGATCCTTTACATTAAGGAATTCGCCGTAGTTTTTCTTTTTAAATAAGTACTTTCGATTTTTTCCAAGGTCATCTTCAGGGGTAAATTATAAAGACAAAGCTATTGTAACTGCAATAAAACTTGTGACTTATTTTGTGAATTGCATCTTAACAGTAAGAAACTGATGATGCAATTGTAAAGGATCATTATAAAAATAAGTAGACGCAATCTGTCTATATTA
The DNA here is from genome assembly GCA_037127315.1 of Ascarosepion bandense. Classification (NCBI taxonomy): domain Eukaryota; kingdom Metazoa; phylum Mollusca; class Cephalopoda; order Sepiida; family Sepiidae; genus Ascarosepion; species Ascarosepion bandense. The sequence goes on along the minus strand of JBBBDQ010000200.1, from coordinate 1,077,484 downwards.
TTCAATAAAACATTCCAGAATATATATATATATATATATATATATAGAGAGAGAGAGAGAGAGAGAGAGAGAGAGAGGGAGGGAGGGAGAGAGAGAGAGAGAAAGAAAGAGAGGAGAGAGAGAGAGAGATGGTGGTTAGATGATTATTAAAGTCAGCTTTGTCAAATGAGAGATAAGATTTTTGTGGGTAGATATTTTACCCACCTTGAAAATACGTATTTAAAAACCATTTTTCCTTAAGCTGAAAATTCTTACAGGTGCAGTTTGGGATATAAGATAGATTTACATAGGTACATGTCTCCTCAAAACTCCTCCTCCTCCTCCTCCTCTTCTTCTTCTTCTTCTTCTTCTTCTTGTCATCGTCGTCGTCTTTGCTGTTGTTGTTGAAAGGAATCGGTAGTAAAACTTATTATATTCTAATACTCCTCTTTGAGTGAGATAAGATAGGTCGGCCTTTCTTCCCGCCAGCCAGTTGAGAATCTCACTGACAGTTGGTTTCTTCCTCTTGCTTGCAGAAAATAAGGCGAAAACCGGTAAGGGCCATGGAACTAAAACGACTTGGATATCGGAAGAACTTGATGAAAATGTTGATAAGAGATGGGTCGAATAACAGAAGGGAAACATATAGAATGAAGGGGAGGGAACGTATAAAAAAGAAAACAGGGAGAAATACAAAGAGGGCGGAAGGCAGGGATGGGGAATAATAAGAAAGAAAGAAAAAAAAAAAGAAAGAAAGAAAGAAAGAAGTAGTGGAAGTAAATTGAAGAATGACTCACAGTATTATAAAAACTAAAAGAAAGAAAGCAAAAAGATTAAATTGTTTCCGCGAAAAGTATATTGAAAACAAAAAGAAAGGAGGAACGAATGAATTGGAAATTAATTTCGAAAAGTAAGTGTGAAAAAATATGACAGGATCAAGAATTTTAAAGAAAATGCCGAATAATGAAAGAATTAAAGAAGAAAGAACGAAAATGAAACAAAGACACAAAGAAACAGAAAAAGTAAAAAGAATTAACAAAAGGAAAAAAGAAAATCAATAAAAGAGGAATGATTCAAAATGAAGGATAAAGAAAGAAAAGTATGAAGAAATAAACTAAAACAAACAAATGAATAAAAAATAAAAGAAAGAAAGAAAAAAGAAGGAAGAATTAACAAAAGGAAAAAGAAATCAATAAAAAAGGAATGATTCAAAATGAAAGATAACGAAAGAAAAGTATGAAGAAATAAACTAAAAAAACAAATGAATAAAAAATAAAAGAAAGAAAGAAAAAAAGAAGGAAGAATTAACAAAAGGAAAAAAGAAAATCAATAAAAAAAGGAATGATTCAAAATGAAAGATAACGAAAGAAAAGTCTGAAGAAATAAACTAAAACAAACAAATGAATAAAAAATAAAAGAAAGAAAGAAGAATTAAATAAAAGGAAAAAAGTAAAGCAAATGAAAGAAATTTCAAATAAAATAATGACAAAAGCACCATCCTGCCCGTAAAAAAAAGAGAAAGTAAGAGGCATGTAAAGGAAAGAAAAAGAAAGTTAAAAAAGAAAGAGAGACAAAAATATAAGAAAAAAAAGAGAAGCTAAAAGAAAAGGAAAAAACAAAAGAAACAAAAAATGAGATAAAAGAAAAGGAAAAAAGAAAGAGAAATGAAAAGAAGAGAAATTAAAAGAAATGTAAAAGAAAGAGTGTCGAAAAAAAAAAGAAAAAAAAAGAAAGAGCGATGTAAACGAAATGAAAATGAAAAAGCGACGATAATGAAAAAAAAAGAAGGAAACACGAAAAAGAAGAAAAAGAGTGATTTAAAAAGGATCGATAGAGAAAGTCAGAGGAAAAGGATAAAAAAGAAAGAAAACTGGGAAAAAGAAAGGTAAAGTGATAGCAATAAAAAGAAACTGAAAAAGAGACGAGAATGAAAGAAAAAAAAAGGAAAAACAAAGAAAGTGAGACGAAAAAGAGAGAGACAAAAAAAAAGCAAGCAGAAGAGGAACAAAGTAGCAGAGGTGAAACGGTAAAGTGATGAAAATGTTGTAAATATGAAGAAAAAAAAGAGTCAATTAAAAGCAAAACCAAAAACAAATCAAACCTAAAAAAGAAATCTCGCAGAAATGGAGTTGAAAGAAAAAGAGAAAACTGCGTGAAAATAAGTTGAAGATGTCGAGATAAGAAATGAACAGGGGGTCTATTTTTGTGTTGACTGAAGTGGGAAGACATGTTGCCTTTGTCCTTTTTAAATATTCGCACTTTACAAGAACGACATCTCGAATTTTACAGCGGGACTGGAAATATTCTCAGAGGTATTAAACTTACAAAGCATGAGTGTCTTGACTTCGGAGCTAGCGACCCCGACCCAGACCAGACAGACAGACAGAATATTTATTTATATATAGATTTTTTTCTCCCACTTTCCTTTACTTGACTTTCTTCTTTGATTTCTTTCGTTGCTACTTTTCTATCTTTCCGTTCTCTCTTCCTTCCGTACCTTTTTTCTTCCTTCCGTTTCACACCATTTCTCTCCCCTAGATACTTTTTTGTTTTCTTTCACCTCTCCTTCCACTTTTTCTTCTGTCACTCTCTTTTTCTTTCGTCTCTTTCCTTTCCTTCCATTCCTTTCCTCTTTCATTTTCGCTTCCTTTACTCCTTTCCTTTCTTCTTTCCTTTCGTTTCTTCTTCTATCTTTCCTTTTTCAGATCTCCCTTCTTTCTCCTTTTTTTCCTTCCTTCTTTCTATTCCTTGCTTATTCTATTCCCGTTTTCTTTTCTTTTTATCTTCCCTTCCTTCCTTTTTTCCTTTCCTCTTCTGTTTTCCGCCTTTCCTTTTTGTTATTTTTATCTTCCTTTTTTTCCTTCCTTCCTTCCTTCCTTCCTTCCTTCCTTCTCTCTTTCCTTCCTCTCATTTTCTTCCTTTATTATTCTGCTCTTTTTCTTTCCCCCCGTCCGCCCTTTCGTCTCTTTTCTGTTCTTACTTCCCTCTACAATTTTCCTTCTCTCTTATTTCATTCTCTCTCTCTTCCTCTCTCTCTCTCTCTCTCTCTCTCTTCCCTTTCTTTCCTCAGTTTCGTGATTTTATTTCTTTCTTTTTTCTTCTTACATTAATAAACTTAATTTCTTCTTCTTTCCTTTCTTTCTTCTCCCTTTCTTACTTTTCTTTTTCTGTCCTTTCTCTTTCTTTTTCTTGTCTTCTTTCTCTCTTTCTTTTTTCTTTTTTTCTTTTCTTTCCTGTTGTTTCCATCCCTATTTTTTCTCCCTTGATTCTTTCCTTAATTTTCTTTTTTTCATTTTTTCTTTCTATTTCTTTCATTTTGTTCCCCCTTCGTTTCTTCTCTGTCCACCCTTTCTTTCCTCCTTTCTTTTTCTTTTCTTTTCTTCCCTCTCCTTCCATTCCGTTACTTCTTTGTCGATCTGCATTTGATTGTTTGGCATTTAATGTCGACTGTTTGGAGAGAAAGAGAACAGAATCCCTTTGAAATGTAATAAATATTAAATTCACTTGTCAAGAACATAATCATCGTTATTAGCAATGGCAAAAGGGGTGTGCGATGTGGTGCAGTAGATATCGGGGAACCGAGTTCGAATTTCAGTTGAATTCATTGCATTCACTTTTTTTTTTTTTAATCATATCACCCCGAGCAAGGCGGTAACGTCACTGACGTACAGGGGGCTACGTAAGAGTGAAAAGATTTGGAAAAGAGAAATCCGGAAACCACATCCTAAACAGGGAAAAAGGGATGAGCCTCTTCACATGTTCAATAGTTGTGGGTGGAGAGTGAACCGGGCGATAGTTTAGTCTATCTACTCCAATTGAAAAAAAAAAAAAGAAAAAGAAAAGTGTGAAAAGATTGGAAAAGAGAAATCCGGAAACCACATCCTAAACAGGGAAAAAGGGATGAGCCTCTTCACCTGTTCAATAGTTGTGGGTGGAGTGTGAACCGGGCGATAGTTTAGTCTATCTACTCCAATTGAAAAAAAAAGAAAAAGAAAAGTGTGAAAAGATTGGAAAAGAGAAATCCGGAAACCACATCCTAAACAGGGAAAAAGGGATGAACCTCTTCACCTGTTCAATAGTTGTGGGTGGAGTGTGAACCGGGCGATAGTTTAGTCTATCTACTCCAATTGAAAAAAAAAAAAAAAGAAAAGTGTGAAAAGATTGGAAAAGAGAAATCCGGAAACCACATCCTAAACAGAGAACAAGGGATGTGCCTCTTCACCTGTTCAATACATGTGGGTGGGGTGTGAACCAGGCGATAGTTTCGTCTATCTACTCCAATTGAAAAAAAAAAGAAAAAAGAAAAGTATGAAAAGATTGGAAAAGAGAAATCCGGAAACCACATCCTAAACAGGGAAAAAGGGATGAGCCTCTTCACATGTTCAATAGTTGTGGGTGGAGTGTGAACCGGGCGATAGTTTAGTCTATCTACTCCAATTGAAAAAAAAAGAAAAAAGAAAAGTGTGAAAAGATTTGAAAAGAGAAATCCGGAAACCACATCCTAAACAGGGAACAAGGGATGCGCCTCTTCACCTTTTCAATAGCTGTGCAAATACCCCTGGGAAAGGTATTCATCCATCTCTTCTCCTTGCAGCTATGATGTGAAAAGCAGGACAGATTGAGTCCTATAGCCTTAGTTGGCAACCAGTTTACCAGTTTACCGCAGAAGATCTACCGCGGGAAAATCTTCTACCTTGTCAGTCATGGATAATGATTAATAATATGATAATTAATATTTATACTTTATTTAATAAAGTAGAATTATCTATTTCTTTATTACACGCGAGACGTATCTGACCAATAAGAACGAACACCAAATCATAACATACCAGTAATCGGTGTTTCTCAGATTTTCATTTCTCCTTCGATCTCTAACGAAGTTTTAATAAAAGGTGTCATGGTGCCCTTCTACGAGGAATGGACTCTTCCTCTTGTTATATATGAGCTGTGATACAGCGAAAAGGATCTGTCTGCGGATGACTATATATATATATATGATATGACTTCCGGAGGACGCAGTTAGGGACGTAGTTAAGTGCAGCAACGATTCAGGCAATAAGAAGCGTAACTGTACCGTTCGGACTTGCATTGTTCTATTTATTCATTACTGACACTTACTTTACATATATGTTCTTGTTATTCTAATTCTCTATGTTGAACCTACCTTGTGTTTCCCGTGTCTACTTCCGGCACAACCGGTTACTACAACTTTCCGTCGCGGTTGTCGCCACAACAAATGGGAAACATGTTAGATTGAAATTTGTTTCCTATTTGTTCTTTATTTTATCATCTTGTCGGATTTTGATCCATGTATTCAAGTCCGGTCGGGTTGCAATTCTGGGTAAAAAGCAATCCGATGTCTAACGGTACTGATGAGCTGTGATACAGTTCTGTCTGTGGATGACTATTTACGATTGAGCACTCTGGAAGAATGGTAGACTTTGAAAAAACAGTAGCTACTCTAGCATATACGCATCGTTCATTCAGTAATGAATTAGGACACTCTCAGTTATTGGCGTGTGTATATATGATATATCACACGCTAAAAGACTGCTATTGGCGTGTGTATATATGATATATCATATATATATATATATAGTCATCCGCAGACAGATCTTTTTCGCTGTATCACAGCTCATCGGTACGGTTAGACATCCGATTGCTTTTTATTGAAAACCGACCGAATTTGCATCAGTCGGCGATTCTACCTCTGAGCTATGAGTGCTCGGTAGAAGGAGGCAGATTTTTAGCGCATGATGTATCATACGCCTCGGTGATACAAGAATATATATAGTCGATTTGTGAGGAAGATTACTTCTTAATGTTATCGCTCTGGGGAGGTGATCATAGCGTGCGACACCTTTAGTAAGTTCTGGAAAAAAAAACACGCAAGTTGACCCAAATCTTCAGAGTGAAATTAGGTAGAATATTGTGCTGCCGCCACTGAGCGTGCTAGCCTTGTTCAGATAGTTGATGATAAGATCCGCTCAACATAGTTGATGTGCCCAAACAGGCGTCTGCAAAAGGGATTGGCCAGTAAGGCATATATACATAGTCATCCGAAGGTAGTCCTGTTTCACTGTATCACAGCTCATCAGTACAATTAGACATCCGATTGCATCTAGCCAGGATTGAAACCTGACCGAATAGACATCAGTCAGCGATTCTACCTCCAAGCTTTGGGTTCTCGGTGAAGGAAGGCAGATTTTAGTGTGTTACATACACAATGTAAATACACGCCAGTAGCCCAGAGTATTCAAATTCATTACTGAATTAACGATGCGTAAATAGCCGTGAGTAGCTACTGTTTTTAAAGTCTACAATTTCTCCATAGTTTCTCCATAGTTTCGGCGTAAATAGTCATCTGCAGACAGTCCTGTTTCGCTCTATCACAGCTCATATAAATGGTAGCGTTATCAAAACTAAGTGAGGTGAGAAACATACCCATATGAAGAATAATAATGAGGAAGAGACAATAAAAAATATTTTGGGCACCAGGATTCAATGTCATGAGCGCCTACTGAATTTAATATTTAGTCTAGTTCAAAAAATACTATTCAGTATCAAACACCAACGAAGGTTGTCGAAGGAACCGTAAATTCTTCAATTTCCACCAAAATTTAATGTGGTCAAATGTTAACTAAATAAACAACACAAACAATGTACACATAATATCGTTTTATCATATATATATATATATATATATATATATATATATATTAGACTAAACTATCGCCCGCTTCACACTCCACCCACGTCTATTGAACAGGTGAAGAGGCTCGTCCCTTGTTCCCTGTTTAGGATGTGGTTTCCGGCTTTCTCTTTTCCAATCTTTTCACTTCTATGTAACCCCCTGCACATCAGTGGCGTTACCGCCTTGCTCCGGGTGATATGATTAAAAAAAAAATATATATATATATATATATATATATATATATATATATATATATATAAGCTCAGTAATCAGAAAAAACATTAAAGGTAACAACAATTTTATTGTTGCTGCACAATTCAACAGTTTAATAGTATTGATGACATAAAATGCGTGTTTTTGGCCTCTTCATTCAACAGCCAGCAAGAAAGACGTAGATCGGAGTTGAAATATATTCAAAATAAGGTTCCACATTGAGAGATTAAACAGGGATTTGGTTTAACACAGAAAATATTATTTCCTCTAACAATATTTGCATTTCTCGAAAGAGTGAGTCCAACTACTTTTGTTGAAAAAAGACGCAGGCGTATCCGAAAATTATGACCTTAAATTCTTTTTCTTCACTTTAGTCAAAAGGCTAATATATAATAAATATGATCATTCTTATTGTGAACAATGTTACCATTTTTTTGTTTTGGATTTTTATTCCTCAAACCGGTCTATTAAATCTACATATATATATATATATTAAATCTACACACACACACACACACACACACACACACACATATATATATATATATATATATATATATATATATATATATATATATATATATATATTAAATATATATATATATATATATATATATATATATATATATATATATATATATATATATATATATATATATATATATATATATATATATATATATATATATATATATATATATATATATATATATATATATATATATATATATATATATACGAGACATCGCTATCAGACCCATTGCACCCGGAATTAAGTGTACACCCCACTAGTAAGCAACAGCCATCGCTAAAATCCTAACTTCCTTCCTAGACACCATCAGCACTACACATATCAAACACTCTGGTGACTTACTCCAAAGAATAAGAAACATTAATATTGCTAACAGGTCTATGGCGAGCTTAGACATTAAATTTCTATATCAACATACCCATCACAAAATGCCTTAACATACTAAGAAATCACCTCAATAAGACCAAGCAAAAGACCTCTACCCGTCCACAAAATTATAAAGATATGAAAATTAATTACTAAACACTGTTACTTCTCTTTCAATAACATTTTCTACAAAAGAAAATTAGGCTTACCCATGGGGACACATATCAGTGTTGTTATCACCTGCTTCTTTTTAGAATTCTTAGAATTCGATCCATTCAAAAATATCATGCCTAACAGCTCTACTTACCTAAGATACATAAATGGCGTAGTCTTATTTAACCCCAAGATACAAACCTATTAAACATAATAATGAAACACAATAACACCATCGAATTCACACACGAATTTCAAACAAACAACTTTTTACCTTTCTTTGACATTTATACGCAACAATAATACATTAGATTTTAACATTTACCGAAAAGTCACAAAAAAAACAAAAAAACAACCTTATCGATTTCTATTTTCACCACAACCAGTGAATAAAATCTGGACTGGATGTTAATTTGGAGCGGCTAGGATATGTAGTTCTGAATATCGAAACGAAGAATATATATATATATATATATATATATATATATATATAACGAACTAGAATGGGAAAGAATAGATATTTAAGACTGACCCTCACATCCATCGTATTCTAAATTAAAGGAGAAAATCTTATTCAGATAGCCTTTTCACATGAACCACTATATATATATATACAAGATAACCAAAAAAGTTATGTCCGTTTTTAAAGGAAAAATAGAAAACGCTTCACAGTATGTGTAACTTACATTTAGTCTTCGAAGTAATCGCCATCGGGATCCAGCACCTTCTGTCAACGTGTCTCCAGCTGTTCAATGCTCTTGTGGTAGAACTCGGAGGGTTTTGACGCAAAAAATCCGTGAGGGCTTTGCCCAAATCTGCTTCATTGGTGAAGGATTTCCCACAAAGATGATTATCCAGGGAGTGGAAGAGGTAGTAATCGGATGGCACAAGGTCAGGTGAATAAGGTGGATGGCACAAAGTCTCCCACCCAAGTTGCTGTATGGTATCCCTGACCACTCGCGCGACATGAGGCCTGGCGTTGTCATGGAGGAAGAGCACATCTTTGCGATTCACCAGTGCTGGCTCCTTCTAGCGCAATGCCTGTTGCACACGTTTCAATTGCTGCGAGTATAGGTCTCCAGTGATCGTTTGGCCCGTTGATAGCAGTTCATAATGAACCACCTGACGACCTGTCCACCAGACACAAAGTATAATCTTGCGTGGGTGCATAAGCGGTCTTGCGGTATGTGGGACAGCATCCTGAGGAGACAACCAATGTCTGAAACACCTTGGGAGTTTTGTACAAAACCCACTTTTCAACACTGGTAGCCACTCGATTAAATAAGGATGCGGTACGGTGGTGAGAAAGCAGCCTGCCACTCCTTGTCCCTTGTGGACCTCCAACAGTGTTTGCGGAACCCATTTGCTCAATTTGTACGTCTTACCTCGGCGGTGCAGGTGAAGTCTAACTGTTTCATCGGAAACGTTGAACTGTCTTGCAAGTTCACCACACATTAGACTACTGTCCCCTTCAATAGCCGCCTTCAGGACTCTGTCATTCAAAACTTGTGGTCGTCCAATGCGAGGCACATCATGAAGAGACAAATCTCCCGACTTGAATTTTCGAAACCAACGCTTTATAGTACGTTCATCCACATCACTATCCCCAAACGCTTGACATATGCGGCAACTTGATGCAGCTGCTGATAAGCCCACTTTGAAGTCGTAAACAAACAGCCCCGAACGAGATCTCTAAACACTTCCATCCTTCTCACAGCTGTCCGGCTTATAAATGATGGCCGGGCACGGTGCGCATGTTTTGTTATAACGTCTGATGTTCCTACTTCTGGCTGTCCGAATTCGAAAACAATTGCTACACTCATTTTGTATATATTTCAACTTCATTCAATGACTAATAAAAAAACGGACAGAACTTTTTTGGTTATCTTGCATATATATATATATATATATATATACTAGCATCATAGACCGGCGTTGCCCTTGCAACTCAGAACATTTTAGTAGTAGTAGAAGATGCCAATGAGAGAAGTAGATGGAAATCATTTATTGAATGTTGGAAAGGAGAGCTGGGGCTGTTACTTTCAGCATTAAGAAGGCATTGAATGCATGTTGCTGTAGTATTCGAACGGAGTATAAAGTGTAGTTTAGTGCCGGTCATACTTTTGTCGCCTTCTAAGCGGGGTGGGGGTTCTTTGATCTGGAAATGATTAGAAAACATTTGCAGGTAGTGGAGTTAGTAATAAATAAGATAGAAGTTTACCTGTTTTAAATGTCGATAGTCAAACTGAACCCGGTTTAACAATCTCAGTACCGCGGCAGTAATGCATGTATAACGAGTTTAGCCAGTAGAGTTTTGGTTACAATATTGTGGATTCTGTTCCTTTCGACACCACTCGCCTACGTCTAACTGGTCTTGGCTCTAACACACAAAGTATCATCAAAAGGAGATTTCATGTTGCAAAGCACAGTCGATTATGTTCTAACCACAAATAGACTTCAGTTATGGAAAATTATGTTAACCTATGGAAAGGGACTTGGGAGCCTATAGTAGGCAGAATATAATCCCAGTCTAAAAAAAACTTCCCTGTATACTACGTTACGCGTTATTCCTTCATATGCAAACGCAAAAAAGGAAGCCTTGCTTCCAACACTTGAACAAGCAAAGTACAGTTGGCTATGGGTGAAGCATGACTCGCTTAAAAGAATGCCGTGGTGGTAAAGATCTGTCGCTGAGATTTGTTGATGGACATTGCGAAACATAATTTTAATGGAAATTGAGAACGCCGGAAGCGAATTGGTGTGGCCGTTGTTGATGGCTCAAGATGGCTGCTAAATACTTGGACGCAATGTTTACAATACTCACACAAACATCAAATCTCGTGATGCAATAATGTTTATAATATTAAATGGATAAATTTCTTTAAAACTCGGCTATATACAAAAATGATTATATAAAAAATTGTTGTTTAAAAATTGTTCAAAAATTCCATTAAAATATCTATTTTCTTTTGTTTAGTGTAAACGTGATTTGATGTTTTGTGTGACATTGTATACAACATTGCGTTTGTTTTGTTTCAAAATTACGAAAGAAAATATTAACATTTTTTGTTGACTGAATGAATTTAACATAAAAATAAAAATTATTTATTTTGTTTTACTGAAACTACAAATTTAAAAACTTAACAGATTTATTACACTCTCAGTTCTGAAATTTTCGAAGAATTTTTAAATATGTAGAGATTTAATTTTGGAGGAAAAAGTTACATTAATGCCACAGGAATTACAGACAGTTGATTTCCTGCATGAAATATTTAGCGAAAAAAGTTTTTTTTTTTTAATTTTCTGAAAGATGAAATATTAAATCTGAAAAAAAAAAGACTTCAATAATTAACCATTGGCACTTTCTTTTTTTTTTTTTTTTTTTACATATTTTGGTTTTGTTTGAAAAAAACACTTTTTTAAAAATATTTCTTTTGTTTCAAAATTACGGGGAAAAATATTCACATTTTTTTTTTTTGTTGACCAAATGAATTTTTAAAACATCGAAAAAAAAATTTAATATAAAGGCTCCATCTTTTTTTATTAATAAAAAAATATTTTAGCCGCGTTTGACACGTGTGATTTGATTTCTGTGACGTAATTCAGCATTCATCTTAGATCTTAGATGTTTTACGGAGCAAATATAAACAATTGTGTCCATTGCCTAAAGAGGAAAATTGCTGAACTTAAACTCAAAAAGTATGTCGACCTGGCTTCCCTGTAGATATGTGTCCTTAGAAAGTTTGAATGGCGTAGCTTAAAAAATGAAGGCGTGCATAGGGAAAAACAGTCACACACAGACTCACAGATTGCCTTTATATATATATATATATATATATATATATATATATATATAAGAAATAGGGGTTGTTCCAACGACAGAAATTTGTATACAAGAAAACAGTGCGAGGAGCCGTGAACGTTTTGTTTAAAGTGTAGATTTATTGTTGTTATTATTATTCATATTAGTTGCTTTTTGTATGATATATTAAGTGTGTATAATGGTATTTGTATCGCTGAACGTGTTTCGAGTCTAAAGTTGACTCTCTTCAGGCGAATAACCTGATGACTCCACATATGTGATCCGTTTGTTTTTCTGATAGCCGTCAGAAAAACAAACGGATCACGATATGTTGCGTCACCAGGTTATTCGCCTGAAAAAGAGACATGACTGACTGGGCAGAAGATTATCCTGCAGTAGGTTGCCATTGTTTTCTGCGGTAGACTGGTTGCCAGCAAAGGCTCTAGAACCCAATCTATCTTATTATTTAATCCATAACTGGAGGGAAGAGATAGATTAATACATTTCTAAAGGGTATTTGTGCGTAAGTGAATGCAAGAAATTCAACTGGAATTCGAACTCGGCTCCCTGATTTGTCGTTCCGAGACGTTATACACTGTAAGTACATTCTTATATATCTACCCGTCTGATTATACGAGAAATCTAATTAGGAAAATATGCATCTTTATTTAATTTGCATTTTATATATTTCATGTTTATCTTAATCTTTATGGTGTTATTCACATACCTATCAAACTCAATAAGCACTCAGAATTTTGTAACCTTGTGCCTGATATAGATTATTGCTTTTTGTTCAATACTGTTTTCTTTCTGCCTTTTTGGTGTGTATTTTGCGCATTAGATGAAAAAATCGCCCTTCTGGCCTTGTTTCCTTCTTCTTTGTAAGTTTCCTGTAACGAACATTAAGTAACTCAGTACTGTTATTAAAACAGAGTCGTAAACCTCGCACTTCCCGACTGTGGAATTCCCTTCCACACGATTGCTTCCCCAACAGTTACAATCTCCAGGAGTTTAAATGTAAGGTCAATAGACACCTCCTAACACACTAACTCGCATCCATTCTCTCAAACACTCTTCCCATCTGCCCAACCCTCAGCCTCGATATCCTTACCTGTCTATCGCCCTCTTTCTGATATTTCCTATATCTAACCACTCTTTCTCTTCACCTTCCCCGATGTAACCCCCTGCGCAATAGTGGCACTGGAATGCCTTGCTTGGGGTGAGATGATTAGAAACAAAAAACCTCTTGACCGACAAAACCTCCGCTCTAACGACTTATCGGTCAAAGCACGATTATTTCCAAAATCGTTCACTGTGGCCATATTGACACATTCTCTGGACATGAAGTCGTTAAGTCGGAACATCATTATACAGATGTAAGTTGAGAGTTGTTAGTTGTTCTACAATCGGCCGGAAGAAATAGAAAAAAAATCAGAGATAGTCTCAAAAAATATTTAAAAAATTAGCCAGATTATCGCTTTGACACGAAAGGGTTTCACGTAAAAATTCACGAGGTCATCACATTATTCCCCGGAAGAGTCATCCTTTCACAAATATATAAACCTATATGTTGGCATTCAGCCATTTTACTTCTGTTGACCATTGTTTAAGATCCAGATAAAATCTTAACCCCAATTTGCTACCATAAACTTTATTTCCTTGTCCAGAAATCATGTATGTGGTGTTACTTGATTGGAGCTGAAGAATCTGAAGTCGTGAGTTATTGGATTCGACTTGTTTCTAGAAAATTTAGTTCGTTAACCTAAACCAATTTAACGATTTAACTCAAGCGACACAACAACGCAAATAGGGACTGGAATTCAAACTATAAAGAACTAGCAGTATAGCCCGGCGTTGCTCGGGTATAATGAAAGCTTTAAAACTAATCCATGGTCCTGGAGCTCAGACTCTTTAGACGTTGGCACGAAAGACTAAAAAGCAATATTTGTTTCCAGTTAAAGCGAAACCATAGACTGAAAGAAAAATAAATGGATGTCAAATTTTGATTTCCTGGTATCGATATCAAATTAGTTTTTTCGTCGTAAACTGAATTTTGAAGGCTAAATAAGTCCTCTGAGTAAATGGTATCATGGCTGAGACTAAGAACTACAATGATACCTACTTAGAGCCAAAGCCAAAGTAAAAACTAAAATAAAAGGGTTGAAAAATACAGACATACAGGCAGATAAACAGACACACACGCACAAACATCTTGCCTTTTATATATATATATATTATCGATTTTCTGAACTATTGTAAGAACTGCAACCGTGAAACTTCTAAATATCGTTTCTTATGTCTTTGTCTATAAGTGTGTCAAATTTGACTAAAATCGGACCACTCCGTCTATAACCCGATTATCAATTTTCGATATTTATCGGGGTACCTCGACACAAAACCTAGCTAAGAACAATCGCAGACGGTCATAGTACAACTGTGTAAATTTTCAAAAAAATCAATTCAGCCGTTTTGCAGTCTATAGGTAACGGACACACACAGACTCACACACAGACAGAGACAAAGTTCCATTTATAAATAAGTTTAGATTAGATTAGATTTGAGTTTGAGTTTGAGTTCTGTTTAACGGCATATCAACACCTCTGTGGGTTATTTAATGCCAAAAAGGTAGGGTTTTAAGGTATTTTTATTAATGTTCGGGTCTAGTAAGAAGATTGATTTAGTCAGATTTTAATTCATTTTTTTTTTATTTTAGAAACTGAATATATGTCTTCTAGTTTTGTATTCAAAAATGTATTGCTGGTAATATTTTTTCCTTCAAAAATGTGTTATAATTATAATTTTTTTCTTTAAAACTCTATTGTTGATAATTTTCATTGAAAAATCTATATTTTTATATAAAAGTCTATTTTTATACTTTCATAGTGTTTTGACCCCAGTTTGGGCGTTAACTCTTTGCCCATAGCTGGGACCTTAACTGGTGCTACCACCCTGGGTCAGGGTGGACGTGGGAACAACAGCAACAAAGAGATTGTTCCCTGCTCCTCAAAGCTCAATCAGAGGTCTTGCTGCCGGATGCAGTTTATCGTCATACCCAGGACCATATAAAGTATTTGCGATTATTCTCATCCCTCTGTCCATATCTTACTTTTTTGTAATGCTGCTCGTTGATTGCAAATACCACCTTTATACTGCCTCGCCCATGAATCTGCTTCGTTATTGCTATTATGTCCGATGGTGCTATATCCACATGCTATTTTAAATCGTAGTTTTCCATCTCCTAGCTGCATATTGTTCATTGGTTGTTGTTAGAATTTCGTCCGCACTTTTGCCAACCCTCTCCAGGCTGCTTTAGACTCAGAGTTTTCCTTCTCTTAGTCTGATTGCCGACCAATACGATAGGTCCAACTTTGTTCTGCTATTAACCCATTGCTGACTCGGAACGACAAATCGGGGAGCCGATTTCGAATTCCAGTCGAATTCCTTGCATTTACTTACGCACAAATACCATTGGGAAAAGTATTAATTAATCCGTCTCTTTCCCTCAGCTATGGGTTAAATAATATGATAGATTGTGTTCTCTAGCCTTGGCTGGCAACCAGTCTACCGCAGAACGTAATGGCAACCTACTGCTGGATAATCTTCTAACCAGTCAGTCATGTCTCTTTCGAGACATGATCGCCCAAGCGTGTACCACGTATGGAACTTAACTGACTGATAATAAGTCGAACATTTTTTCAGCATCATACATTCACATCTTCTTCCATGTTCCATTTCCTTTCAAGACGTTGGTGATCATGGTTCTTCACAATTCCCTGACCTGTGTAACTCTTTAAAAAAATTTGTAATTTCGTTATCTCTCCTAAACCTTCGTCTGCCATGCATTTATTCAACCTTGCTAATTTGGCTATATTTCGTTTTCCTCTGTTTCTCTTGCATTTAATCTGTTTTGTGCGTGTCAAGTTTTCCAAGCTCTCTTTCCTCATTATATGCTATAAATGTCAACTGTCTCTTCTTGATGCTAAAAATAAGTGTCTTTTTTGTTTCAAGTTTCTTTAAAACTTTGTTATTTCTCCTCCATCCTACTTAGCAGTCAGTTAATTAAGTGTCATATGTGATACACACTTGGGCGATCATGTCTCGAAAGAGATATAACTGACTGTGCAGAAGATCATCTCGCAGTAGGTTGCCATTGCTTTCTGCGTAGACTGGTTGCCAGCCAAGGATATAGAACCCAATCTGTTCTGTTATTTGACTCATAGCTAGAGGCAGAAATGATGTATTATATTATGTAGTAATTAGTAGGGGACCAGTTTATTACTTCATAAAAAAGCAAACCGATCCCCCACTTTATGACCAGTGGAAGGCTTAATCATTTCAACTATTACATTCAGTCAATCAGTCAGTTAAGTGCCACGATTGGGCGATCATGTCTCGAAAGAGATATGACTGACTGGGTAGAAGGTTATCCCGCAGTAGGTTGCCATTGCTTTCTGCGGTAGACTAGTTGCCAGCCAAGGCTATAGAACCCAATCTGTCCTGTTATTTAACTCATAACTGGAGGAAAGTGACGGATTAATACCTTTCCCCAAGGGTATTTGCGCGTAAGTTAATACAAAAAATTCAACTGGAATTCGAACTCGGTTCGCCGATTTCTCGTTCCGAGTCGATATCCCCTGCACCACAACGTACATCCTACTTAGTAATCAGTTTAAAATTTGAAATATTATTTTACAATAACTAAATAACGATTTAGAGGGAAAAGTTCAAATATATAACTCCAAAAAGGCAAGAAATAAACACGAAACATTTTATTACATACGAAAACCGATCGATATTGTTGGCCAGATTAATCTGAAAGGCAATAGATTATATTGATCCTAAGGTAATTGAAATATCGATCTATGAAAAGAAAAGAGAAATATTGTTTTGCGGGTTGTTTGATCTGTGGAAAACATCTTACTGACTGACGATCGTCAACTAATCGAACAAGGTGGTGGTGGTGGTGGTGGTGGTGGTGCCTGCGTAGCGTCTATCGACCCGTTGACAAAACAAAACAATCGCTAATCGATCAGGAAACGTTTGAAAAAGACGGCGGACAATAGTGATTAGAAGAAGATTAAGAAAACTGTCTGTGGAAAGACGGACAAGGTGGGACCTTTTTCTACTTCTCGGAGAATCAATCGAGTCATTCTCTCTAACTCACCCTATTCCTCTCTAACTCTCGCTATCCCCCCCCTTCCCCCCCTCTCTCTCTCTCTCTCTTTTCTCTTTTTCCTGACATTTCCTCTTTTTTCTCGTCCTGGGTATGACGATAGGCTGCATCCGGGAGCAAAGCCTCTGATTTGGAGGTTTTGAGGAGTGTGAAACTATCTCTCAATTACCGTTTCCCCCAGATCCACTCTAAACCGGGATACTAGCATCTGTCAAGGTCTCAGCTATGGGCATTTTGGGAACCCCTCAAAAAGGGGTGTTAAAACATTATGAAATACATTTTTACTGTAAGAATACCAGTAATATATTTTCATAGTAAATGAAATCACCAGCAATACATAATTGAAAAAGAAAGAGAAAACTGATTAAAGCCACCCAAAAAGTTAAATTTCAGCATTAGATGACCCATAAAGAGTTGATTTGTTTTTAAACAAACTACCGGATCTATTCAACCTGTACAGCGGGACTATTTTGAGAACCCTAGATGTTATATTAGGATTCGTTATCGGAGACCACAATTTAAACAATATAAGGTACGCAGATGATACAGTGCTGATAGCAGACACGGAAAAGAAAAAACAAGACCTCTACAGAAGATAGCTAATAAGAGTGACAAGAAAGGTCTACAAATAAACAGCAAGAAAACCGAATACATGGTCATTAGCAAAAAAAGCAGCCCAAAATGCCAAATACAGGTGGGGGATACTAAAATCAAGCAGGTAAAAAAATTTAAATGTCTGTGAAGTGTTCTAACAGAGGACGGAAAGCGCGACACTGAGATCCGAAGGCGAATTGCCATGGCGAAGGACGCGTTCCAGAAGCTGAGTAGAGTATTAAGAGACAGGAAGATTTCGCTAGAAACAAAGAAGAGAGTACTGGATTGTTATGTGATGTCAGTTCTTCAATATGGCAGTGAATACTGGACAATATCTTCGAAGATGATGAAAAAACTTGAAGCAGCTGAAATGTGGTTCTACAGAAGGAGGCTGCGGATATCATAGATCGAGCATGTGAGCAATGATGAGGTTTTCGAATGGATGGAGATGAAAAGGAAATTAATACTGAGCATCAGGAGGGGACAACTAAAGTTCCTGGGACATGCAATGAGGAAAGAGGATTGCAGAACCTGATACTAACAGGCCAGATAGAGAGGAAAAAGAGACAGGGGAAAGCAGCGGATAACATATTTGAAGGACCTGATCAGGTGGATGACGGAACGAAGGTTGCATGGTGTAACAGGAGAAGGCGTGCTAAGAGCCACCAGGGATAGGGAGACGTGGAAAGCCATGATCGCCTACGTCTTGAAAGGAAAAGACACATAGAAGAAGAAGAAAGCAAAGCAAACGCTCTCTTTTCATTTGTTTGCCTATCTGTTCCTTTTTTCGCTCTTTCTTTCCGCTTTCTCTATTTTCCTCTCTCTCTCTCTCCTTTCTTTTTATTATTTCTTTTTTCTTCTATTCTTTCACTTTTTATATCCCTCTTTCTCTTCTCTTTTCTTTTTACGCCTTCTCTCTTTTTCCTCTCTATGTTCCCTTCTCTCTTTTCTTTCACTTTCCGCTCTCGCTTCTTCTCTCCTCTTTTCTTTCCATCCATCTCCTTCCTTTTTTCCACTTTCTCTCATATGACCCATTCTTTTCTCTTTCTTTATTTCCTTCCCTATCACGCCTTCTCTCTCTTTCTCTCCCGTCTTTTCCCCAAGTCTACTTTCCACTTTCTCTTTTTATTTCTCTCATTTTCTCTCTATTCTTCTCCTTGTCTCTTTCTTTTTTAAATCTCACTTTACTCTCTCTCTCTCTCTCACGCTTTCCCATCATAACTTCTCTCTCATTTTATCTAACTCTTTCTCTAGCTCTTTTGACCTAAATTTCTCTCTACTTCCCTCATTTTTGTTCTCCTTACCCCTCATTCATTCTCGCTTCTATTTACTCTCCTCTTTTTATTTACTTTTCTCTCCACGTCTCTTTTCTCTCGCTCTCTTTGCCTTTCTCTCTATACTTAGATCTCCTTCTTTTCTTCATTCTTCTCTCTCTCTCTCCATCTCTTTGAATTTTGCCCCGTTACTTGTTAATCCTTTTTTCTTTTTTCTTTTTTTTTCGGTTTCGTTTACGAATTGTCATCTAAACTTTGACCATGTTTCAGAAATTAATCTTTAAAAAGAAATTACTCTAAAATCTAGATTTATACTCACAGCAATGACCTGTTTCAAATTAAAACTACATAATAAAACAATATCTTACTATATTTCAAACCCTTTATTCATCTAGCACAGTGCTACTCAAAGTGTGGTACGCGTACCATCGCCGGTATGCGAGCCATCGTCTGCCGGTACGCGGAGATTTTCCAGAAAAGAAAGAAATAATAGTAATACTTGATGCCATGAGAGACTACCAGGATATTTGACTGGTTTTCGTTTTTGTTTTTTTTTTTGTTTTTTCATTTTAGTTTTATATCATTATGGCTACATTGTTCATTTACTCACTCATGTTAAAAGTTATTGCTATCCAACTGACGAATGCGATATAATGAATAGCAAAACAGTGAACTGAATATGCATCAGACTTTGTTCTATTCATATATCCATGATATATACATATCATATATTTTAAATACGTCTTAAATTAATTAAAAATAATATTTTGTTTTACTGTTTGTCTATTTTTTAGAAGATTAATGCCTTTTATTAAATTCAAATTGCTTACGAGCTATTAATATTAACTTTAGATATTTTTTTGGATTTTAAAAAATATATACCCTCGATACGAGTGGCCATAACTAACATAGCACGAATATGGTACCAGTCAGTGGGAAGACTTGTTACGTCAATGATGACTGAACTTAGAATGAACAAGATATCATGTCCACATGTTTATTACAGATAGTTTAAAAACTGGGAAGACTTGTTACGTCAATGATGACTGAACTTAGAATGAACAAGATATCATGTCCACATGTTTATTACAGATAGTTTAAAAATGTCCCTGAAATAGTCAGTCAGTCAGTAAAGTGCCATATATGATACACGCTTGGGCGATCATGTCTCTTTCGAGACATGACTGACTGGGCAGAAAAGCATCCCGCAGGAGGTTGTCATTGCTTTCTGCGGTAGAGTGGTTGCCAGCCAAGGCTATAGAACCCAATCTGTCCTGTTATTTAACCCATAATTGGAAGGAATAGACGTATTAATACTTTTCAAAAGGGCATTTGCGCATAAGTGAATGCAATGAATTCAGCTGGAATTCGAACTCGGCTCCCCGATTTCTCGTTCCGAGTCGATATCCAATACACCACAACGCACATCCTCCTGAAATAGTACATATCTAAATTTTTAAAAATCCAGGGTTCACAGTCCCCCAACATCTTACTCAGCTGGATTGGCTTGCTTTGCTTGCCGGTTCCTGGCACATTGAAAAAAAAACTACCGGTCCGCACATCAGATAGTTTGAGAAGCACTGAGCAAAATGTAAATCTATCTTTAAAATGCAATATTTTCTTGTCAGTAAAGAAAGCAATGTCAGTTGCCGATTAATACAAATGATACTATCACTTGTCTTCCGCATTTCTGAAAATGTTTTGACATGGATGGTGTCATTACCGATTTGGTCATGCAATGTAAACAGTTATGTACATGCTAATACACAATTTTCTGACTACTCTGTTCTACATGCATTTATTCAAGTTATTCTTTTTTTATTTAATATCTTGTAATAACAACATAAATACAGAAAAAAAGAACTTTACAGTAAATACCTAACTGCTTTTTAGTTTCTCGCTTCCTGAAAAACTTCTTTTGTACTTCTAGTCTTTAAGAACTCAGGAAAACTACTTGATCCTTATAACTGTCCGTCTATTTATCTTCTACCTCTTTTAAGCAAAGTACTTTGTGCTTCATCCTTATACGTGATACACGCTTTTGGCGATCATGTCTCGAAAGAGACATGTCTGACTGGGCAGAAGATTATACCGCAGTAGATTGCCATTGCTTCCTGCAGTAGACTGGTTGCCATCCAAGGCTATAGAACCCAATCTGTCCTATTATTTAACCTATAACAGGAGGGAAAAGATGGATTAATACATTTCCCAAGGGTATTTGTGCGTAAGTGAATGCAAGGAATTCAACTGGAATTCGAACTCAGCTCTCCGATTTGTCGTTACGAGTCGATATCCACTGCACCACAACGCACATCGCCTATTACATTTCTACGTTTTCTGAATGATGAATTTGTTAGTGGATGTACAGGTGGTGTAATGGATATTGGCTCTGAGCGAGAAATCGCGAAGTCGAGTTCGAATTCCAGTCGTATTCATTACATTTACTTACATTATACTGAAACCAGTAAATAGTTCCGAGGTGCAATTTTTTCCTTCGTTATAATATTTTCGAACAGAAACCGATGTTAATCGTATAGTCAACACCAATTAGCATTCGAACATTTGCTGAAGTGTAATTTAGGCGGTATAAAAAAAAACACGTGTAACCACGACAAAGTAACATTATTCGAAAGTTGCAAACATATTTCGACGCTCAACCCAAACAGGTTGCTTAACTTTTTTGTGTCCATTATTCAACTAGTGCAACGCTTCTTAACCTTTCTACCCTAAGATAAATTGCCTGTCTGAAGAAGCCCTGTGCAAAAACGAAATATTACACCATATTTTTCTCATTTTATTTTCATCGTATTTTACCTGGTAGATATCAAAATATATATTTTTGAAGAACTGGTTTAAGGGAAAAATAAATACTTCTTGCTGTAGTAAACTCTTGCAAAAATCGGGTCACTCGCTGACGAAAAATAAAAAAAAAATTTAACAAAATTTCGTATGTGTTAGAGAGCATTAAACATTTTTTAAATAATAAAAAATATTTTGATATTTTCTGTTAATAATAAACATTTTGACGGTAGAACTTTATTTTTGTTAAGTTTGGGTCCATTTAACATCATGATATGCTGTTTTTTCAGTGAATGAGTGGAGGTATCTAAATGGAAGTGTATACAGTAGCTCCATACAGGTATGACTAAATATATTCCTAATGATTGTTATATTTTTTTAATAATATAATAGGGTAGATAGGATTTGATGTACACATTAGAATATAAAAATAACGAACAATATATTGATGCGTGTTTAGTAATATTACTTATGTGAAATTTTTAAAAATTCAAAATTGCATTAGCTTATCTCACTTGTTCTTGTATAACCCTTATATATCGTTTTGTAGAACTTTAGGGTTCCAGGGAACCCCGGTTGAGAAATGCTGATTTAGAGGTTACCATTTACTGCCTATAGAATAAATATCAAGATAAACACAATCCTCTTAATTAGGAATGGGGGGGGGGGAGGAGAAAAATTAGTCAGTGTGGACATGGATAT
This sequence comes from Ascarosepion bandense, assembly GCA_037127315.1. Taxonomy (NCBI): domain Eukaryota; kingdom Metazoa; phylum Mollusca; class Cephalopoda; order Sepiida; family Sepiidae; genus Ascarosepion; species Ascarosepion bandense. The sequence goes on along the minus strand of JBBBDQ010000200.1, from coordinate 1,055,203 downwards.
CAATACTAAATGGTGACAGTATTTGTCTATATTCGAACTATAACAATAACAACACACTTACATCAAATCGATTGCTAGCTCTGCTGCTAGGAAAGTTGGTTCACTGTGTCGTGGCTGACAATTTTTCTCTCCAGAACCAATCTTACAAGTCTACCATTCTTCAATGCTTAGCGTTTCTCGACCTTTTGACCCTTGCGTAACCCTTAAAATAAACCCCCTGCGCAAAAACAAAATCATATACCATATTTCATCGTAGTTCACGTGGTAGATTTTAACATCATGTTATGTTAGTTTTGTTCAGTGAATGAGTGGAGTTACCTAAGTGAAAATGTATTCACTAGTGTCGTACAGACATCACTAAACATATTCCCAATGATTGTTATATTTGTAATAACATACATTAGATGGGATGAAGTAGAATATTGCAACAACCAACAATATATTGTTCATGTTTATTAATATTACTCTACATGTCTTCTCTATATAAGTTTTGTTAAATCAACACCTCCGTGGGTTATTTAATGCCAAAAAGTGGGCTTTAAGGTATTTTTTAATGTTCGGTTATAGTGAAAAGGTTGATTTAGTCAGATTTTAATGAATTTTTTTACTTTTTATTTCAGAAAACTGAAAATGTCTTCTAGTTTTGTATTCAAAAATGTTTTGCTGGGAATAATTTTTCCTTCAAATATGTATTATGGTAATAATTTTTTCTTCAAAAATGTACTGTCAGTAATATTTTTCCTATATAAAATGAATATTTTTTCTATAAAAGTCGATTTTTATGTATATGTTTCGATAAAAGTGTATTTTTATATCTTCATAGTGTTTTGACCCCAGTTTTGGGATTAACTATTTGCCTATAGCTGGGACCCTAACAGGTGCTACCACTCTGGGTCAGGGTGGACCTGGTAGCAACAACAATTAAGAGGTGGTTCCATGCTCCTCACAACCTCCCAATCAGAGACCTTGCTGCCAGATGCAATTATAATCATGACCAGGACCTATTAATATTCAGTCAGTTAAGTGCCATACATGATACACACTTTGGGCGATCATGTATCGAATGAGACATGACTGACTGGGCAGAAGATTATCCCACAGTAGGTTACCATTGCTTTCTGGGCTGGTTGCCATCCAAGGCTATAGAATCCAATCTGTACCATTATTTAACCCATAACTGGAGGGAAGAGACGGATTAATACTTTTCCCAAGGGTATTTGTGCGTAAGTGAATGCAAGGAATTCAACTGGAATTCGAACTCGGCACCCCCGATTCGTCGTTCCGAGTCGATATCTACTGCACCACATCCGTTCAAATATTACGTATATGAAATATAATAAAATGCCAAAAGTGCATTAATTCATCTCACTTTTTCTCGCGGGACCCTTAGGAACTTTTTGCGGAACCTTAGGGCTCCCTGGTTGAAAATCTTGTATTAATGAAACACATCTTAAGACGTGTTTTCTGATATCTGACGACTATTTTTTTTAAATTTTATTTGGATCTTTTCTGTTAATTTACCTCCAAATATATATTCAACCCAAAATAAAAACAATTTATATTTACTAAAATTCACACCAACATTTGAAGTGACTTATTCTTCATTTTGGCGTTCTGCCAAGTACTTTTCGATTGTTTGCGTGTGAGCGGATTGTTCTGGATCAACGAAATTCCTACTGTCATTTACAAACAGATAAATATAATTATGTCATCCTTCAATCCTTTCCAACAATCCGACACAATCGACGTCCCATAATTAAGCGTATGATGGTCGAACAAAAAAGAAACGACTAAGGTTTAGGAAATAAACAATTGATAATGTAAAAATATAATACATGATAAATAGGTGTAAATATCTCTTGTTAAGAGAGATAAGCAGAATCGTAAAAGTCGTCTGTAAAGACGTACAGAGTGGGTGAGTTGTAACTTACTGTGGCGACGGCCTTTGGCGGGTTGTCGTTTAGAGATGGGGGGTCGCGTTCCAACGAGCGTTGTGAACTGTGGCTGTTTTTCGACCAACTGCTGAAAATGTTCCTTTGGTGGGATTTTATGCCTTTTTCTTAGACTCAGATCGGCTTTGATTTTTATTTTGTTTCGGTAGGCGGGAGTGGGTGCTATTGGCTGAAAATTATGGGTCGTATTTTTCTTTGAGTATGTAAGTAAAACAGAATCTATGTGCGTAACTGATGCACAGTTGACGGAATTTTTAGTTGTCATGTGTTTCAGAGTATTTACATCCGACCAGTGTTGGAAATTAGTACAACATGAATCAGAAAAGATCTCGTTTTAGAAAGATTACAACAGTTCCCTTAGATATTATTTTGATTCACGGATAGATTGGTGTGTTGTATGTATCATGTGGTATATATCTATTTTTTTGTTTGTTTGTTTTTTGTTTCTTGTTTTTTTTGTTTTTCTTTTTGGCGCATAATGAATTTTTTTAAGTTTCTCGGTAGCTGACCACGTGTTTATCTTTTAGGATTTCTTCTATGGAATATCGGAACAAATGACTGTAAAGTACAGCTCCTGATTGTATCCAATAATGTGGAAATTTCATGACAAGCTAAACAAATGTTCATTTAAAATTTATAATTTCAAAAGATTGATAAAAATTTCATAAAAAAACAAACTTTAATTTGATTTTTTTTTTATAAGCGTTTCACCCCGAGCAATGCATGTCACTGCCACTACTGTGCAGGGGGCTACAGAGTGGAGAAAGGATGGTTAAATATAGGAAATGTCCGAGGGTGGGTGATAGGCGGGTAAGGATACCAAGAATGGTTAAATATAGGAAATGTCAGTGGGTGGGTGATAGGCGGGTATGGATACCGAGAATGGTTAAATATAGGAAATGTCAGGGGTGGGTGATAGGCGGGTAGGGATACCGAGAATGGTTAAATATAGGAAATGTCAGGGGTGGGTGATAGGCGGGTATGGATACCGAGAATGGTTAAATATAGGAAATGTCAGTGGGTGGGTGATAGGCGGGTATGGATACCGAGAATGGTTAAATATAGGAAATGTCAGTGGGTGGGTGATAGGCGGGTAGGGATACCGAGAATGGTTAAATATAGGAAATGTCAGTGGGTGGGTGATAGGCGGGTATGGATACCGAGAATGGTTAAATATAGGAAATGTCAGGGGTGGGTGATAGGCGGGTAGGGATACCGAGAATGGTTAAATATAGGAAATGTCAGGGGTGGGTGATAGGCGGGTAGGGATACCGAGAATGGTTAAATATAGGAAATGTCAGTGGGTGGGTGATAGGCGGGTATGGATACCGAGAATGGTTAAATATAGGAAATGTCAGGGGTGGGTGATAGGCGGGTAGGGATACCGAGAATGGTTAAATATAGGAAATGTCAGGGGTGGGTGATAGGCGGGTAGGGATACCGAGAATGGTTAAATATAGGAAATGTCAGTGGGTGGGTGATAGGCGGGTATGGATACCGAGAATGGTTAAATATAGGAAATGTCAGTGGGTGGGTGATAGGCGGGTAGGGATACCGAGAATGGTTAAATATAGGAAATGTCAGGGGTGGGTGATAGGCGGGTAAGGATACCGAGAATGAGGGTTGGGTAGATGAGATTTTTTGAGAATAATTGGGAGTTAGTGTGAAAGGAGGTGTCTATTGACCCTACATTTAAACACCTGGAGATTGTAGCTGTCGGGAAAGCAGACTTGTGGAAGGGAATCTATAATAATTTTATTCTATTTGCACAGATTATTAAAATGACTAAAGGAAGTAATCACTCATTTACCTACTAAATTAAGTTGATTTACCTAAATTCCTACTATAAATGGGAGAGGAAATATATGCTTATGATTAGAATCAAAAAGAGTCTGTTGAAGTGTGTAGGATAATAAAAGAGGGTTGTAGGGTATAATGCTGGACATATTAAAAGCGAAACGGATAGAAAGGAACAGTAAGCGACCTAGTATTTGTCTATATTTCTGAGATGAGGTAGTATTTACATTATTCGGACTATTGTCCTCATCTTTGTTGCCATTTGTACGACGTTTCGGCCGTTGTACGCTCCGGCCTTCTTCATGTGCCAGGAATTTCGAACCAAAACTTTTATTACATTCAGTGGTGTATATCATCCTCATTCCTTGCGTAAAGCCTCGATTGGAAGTCATGAGTTATCCCCCTCTAACCTGCAAGTCACTTGTTCACCACTACTGTAGCCTGGTATTGAACTCAGTTATGGGGAAACACAACTATTCTTCAGATAATGGATTCTCCCTCCTATATTAATAAGAAGTTCATAGGAGTTCTTTAGACTTCTATTGGAGCTCAGTAGAACTACTAGGCAGTTGATATTAGTCGGTAGTTAGCCGAATACTAAGGAGTCACTTTTCAGTGGAAGATTACCAAGTTCCTAACATTTTGGGTACGTTAAGTCGATTAGCAACCGACATAGCACGATTATAACCTTCAGTGCGAAAAACTACTCCACAACATACTCACAACTCTAAGAGTCAAGTGAGTGATCTATCAAACAAGTTCGAATGGCCGAACATGGAGTGAGAGGAATGGTGAAAAGACTAACTTTACTAAGAGCTACAAAGTATAGGGAGCTGTAAGTGCCATGATCCTCACATCTTTGATAGGACACAACATATGAAAAAAGGAATACTATCCATAAAAAAATAACATGCTTACTTACAGACTAGCGTACATGCTCCATAAAAAATAACAATTATTAAGAAGTTTTAATAGTGAGATGCAATGAAACAAAAGTCTTGAAACAATGTTTTAAGATTCAATATAATGGAGATAGAAAATTCACAACTAAAACAGGCCAATGAAATGTTTAATTAATCCGTTCCCTTTATGTTCATAGTAGACTTCAGTGTACTTCCTGCTTTTCCCTATTGCTGTGACAATGGACTGCTCCTACTTATATATATGCCAAGTAGCCTCATTCGGGTAGGATTTGATTAGTATTTGATTTACTCAAGTCTTTCCATTCTATGTATGAGTCTTGAACAAACCTCTTCTTATTTGTGTTCCTCAGTCTAACTGTTACTAATTATGATAAAAATACTACTGTACTTGTCCTGTCAAAAAATGAAGAAAGAAAAAAATGAAAATAAATGTTCAAAAAAATGAGCAAAGCATAGAGTGCTGAGTTGTTATTTTTTTATTTTTTATTTTTTAATCATATCATCCCAAGCAAGGCGATAACGCCACTGATGCGCATGGGGCTACGTAAGAGTAAAAAGATTGGAAAAGAGAAAACCGGAAACCTCATCCTAAGCAGGAAACAAGGGATGAGCCTCTTCACCTGTTCAATAGACGTGGGTGGAGTGTGAACCAGGCGATAGTTTAGTCTATCTACTCCAATTGAAAAAAAAAACAAAAAGCAAAGTGAGAATATTAGAAAAGAGAAAACCGGAAACCGCATCCCAAACAGGAAACAAGGGATGAGCATCTTCACCTGTTAAATAAAGTCTTTTTCTATGGCAGTGAATGCTGGACAATCTGCTCACATATAAAGAAGAGATGAGACAACAGTAATGTGGCTCTATAGATGGATGTTGAGAATACCATGCACCAAATATATGAATAATGATGAAGTTTGCAAGAATATGGCAACAAAAAGAATGCTTATGCTTAGAATCAGAAAGTCTGTTGAAATGTGAAGGATGCATAATGAAAGAGCGCTTGTAGGATTTAATGCAGGACATATTATGGGCAAGACGAATAGAGAGGAACAGTGAGTGATCTATCAAACAAGTTCGAATGGCAGAACATGGAGTGAGAGAAATAGTGAAAAAACTAACTTTACTAAGAGCTGCAAATTATAGGGAGCTGTAAGTGTCATTATCCTCACATCTTTCATACGACACAACATATGAAAAAAGGAATAATATCTGTAAAACTAACAGGATTACTTACTTACTAGCGTACCTGTTCCGTAATAAAAAAAAAAAAGTGAGATTCAATGAAACAAGTCTTGAAACAATGTTTTTAAGATTCAATAGAATTCCAGTTGAATTCATTGCCTTCACTTACGCGCAAATACCCTTGGGAAAGGTATTAACCCGTCTCTTCCCTCCAGTTGTAGGTTAAATAACAGGACAAATTGAGTTCTATAGCCTTGGTTGGCAACCAGTCTACTACAGAAAGCAATGGCAACCTACTGCGGGATAATCTTCTGCCCAGTCAGTCATGTATCATTCAAGACATGATCACCTAAGCGTGTTACACGTATGGCACTTAACTGATAGTGGAGAAAGAGAATTCACAACTAAAACAGGCCAATGAAATGTTTAATTAATCTGTTCCCTTTATGTTCATAGTAGACTTCAGCGTACTTCCTGCTCTTCCCTATTACTTTGACAATGGACTGCTCCTACTTATATATATGCCAAGTAGCCGCTTTAGAGTAGGATTTGATTAGTATTTGATTTACTCAAGTACGAGTATTGAACAAACTTCTTTCTTTTCTCTACCACTCTTCTGTTCATTCGATATTCTCTCTAAGGCCTCTAATTCTCGGTTTTTCTGAACAAAGGCAACATCACAACCCTTTATATTTTTTAGACGTTCAATGCTATCTTTGATTAAGTGATTATTCCTGGTATCATATAAATAGCTTTTTGCTCAAAATTTTTTCATGTTAAGAATGCTACGTGTTTAATATGACAGTGAAATGGAAAAATCTCTCGGGAGAAAAAAGATTAGCAAAGGAACAACAAAGACGGCGGCGACAAATCCTATTTCAAAACCAATATTAACAGTCAAACAGTTTCCGAGTGCCTCACATGAAAGACTTGAACAAATAAGACTGCAATCTAAGAAACGGAGGAGCAAAGAAACTGATTAACTAACGGTTCCTTTTTGCCCTGCAACTAATTTTGTCTAAATGCAGATAAATATTTTATTTGGATAGATTATGAAAACGGCTAACGGAAATAATCACTCGGAAATGTATTAAGTTGATTTAACACCTTTCCCACCGCAGATGGAATAAAAAAGAAAATACACATTGATAATTATTAAATAGCTTGCTTCTAGCAATATAATTGATTTTAAGTCTATCAAAACAGAATATTTTGCTAATTTACCTAAATGCCTCGTGATTTAATTTTCGGTGCTGTTATAGTGTGTGATCTACACACCATTGTGATCTACAGCTGAAATCTAGACAAGCTTGTGATCTACATTCAAATTTATAGTTTATAAACTATAAAAGCTGCTTTGTTTTATATACCAAACTAACCGGAAGTCGAGTAAAAATATGTAGTTTTACACAAAGGCAGGCGAAAATCTTCAAAAGAGTCCGTTTTAATTGAAATCTGAACGTGTCATATGCCCTCCAATTAATCTGACCTCTGATGACCTTTTGAATGTTTCTGAATGCTGATGCCACATTTTTTTTACCAGTAATTATGATTTAGCAGGCGGTAATCTTCAAAGAAGGTGACTTTAATTGGAAGAGAGAGAGAGGAAGGGGGCGGAATCCCCTTAGTAACGAGATTGCGTTTTGGAAACTTTAGACAGTGTTATAGATCACAAGCTATACCAAAAATATGCATGTAGACCCCATACTCTACCAGCACTGAATTTTCTGTCAGTATAAATATATATACTTTTAATTTGGAATATTTTTCTTTTCCGAATTTAATACACACTTTTATCCTTTCCCGTCATATACAAATTTCAATCAATCTATTGACCAACATGTTTATCGAGCTGAAATTTTACAGCATTTCTAAAGTTTGGTGTACATGGGTTCGCCAATCACCAGGTTCACACTCCTCCCTTGTCTTTTGAACAGGAGTAGCTATTTATCCCTTATTTCCTGTTTACGATTTTTTCTTTCTAAAGCCTATTTTAACTCTATCGTTTCCACCTGAACTCTGAAATTTTATTTACTAATTTTGTTTTCCTCCTCAATAAAGGATAAGTTTACCTATTGTTCGGTTCACACTCCTCCCAAGTATTTTGAACAGAATAGAGGTTTATCCCTTGTTTCCTGTCTAGGATTGGGCTGACCCAGTTCTTTCTAAAGCCTGTTTCAACTCTAACATTTCCACCTGAACTCTGAAATTTTATTTATTAATTTTGTTTTCCTCCTCAATAAAGGATACGTTTACCTATTGTTCGGTTCACACTTCTCCCAGGTATCTTGAACAAGAATAGAAGGACATCTCTTGCTTTATGTTCAGGATTGGGTTTCTGGTTCCTTCTAAAAATTTCTAATTCTCTTTCAGTCCCAATTTTTCTCTTTGCATCTTAGTGATATTATGGGGTGAACTGATTAAAAAATATTTAAAAGATAGTGAGGACCACAGTTCAAAAACCTCTTTCACCTCTCATTTACACTCCTCCCCGGTCTTTTGAAAAGGGGGTAGATGTTTATCACTTGTTTCCTCTTTATGAATGGATTTCCGTTTACTTTCTTACCCAGTTACCCCTTGCATCTTAGTGATAATATCGCCTTGCTCAATTTCAAATCTAAACTTATTTATAAATGTGTGTGTGTCCGTTACCTATAGACTCCAAAACGAATGAACCGATTTTCTTGAAAATTTACACAGTTGTACTATAAGCGTCTGCGAGTGTTCTTAGCTAGGTTTTGTATCGAGGTACTCCTGATAAATATCGAAAATTGATAATCGAAAAAATCGGGTTAAAGAAAGAGTGGTTCGATTTTAATCAAATTTGATACACTCATAGACAAAGACATAAGAAACGATATTCAGAAGTTTCAAGGTTGCAGATCTATCCTTGTATGACTTATTTGACTCCCATATTGGAAATCGATACCCCGATATCCTATCGGGTCTGATCAAAATCAGTTTTTCAGCCCTTTTATTTTAGTTTTTGCTTCGGGTTTGGCTCTAAGTAGGGATAATTGTAGTTCTTAGTCTCAGCGATGATACCATTTACTCAGAGGACTTATTTAGCCTTCAAAATTCAGTTTACGACGAAAAACTAATTTGATATCGATACCAGGAAATCAAAATTTGACTTACATCCATTCATTTTTCTTTCAGTCTACGGTTTCGCTTTAACTGGAAACAACTATTGCTTTTTAGTCTTTCGTGTCAACGTCCAAAGAGACTGATCTCCAGGACCATGGATTAGTTTTAAAGCTTTCATTACACCCGAGCAACGCCGGGCTATACTGCTAGTAATTTTTTAACATACTACACGATACGAAGCTTATTTGCTTTTCTTTTTTTCTCTCTTATTCTGTTGTCGAATTATCCTTCTGTTTTCGCAAGAGTTTTGCGCTTAAATAGAAACATTTTTACTCGTCTCCATTCACAAGTATCGAATCTGTACACATTACCGTACGAAAAGAAAAGGAGAACGTTTGCAAGCGACCAACTTCCATTTTGTCAAATCTTTGTTCCCATCAAGAATTCTTGCCAACCTCTCCTAAACTTTTCACTCAGACATTTGCCCACCAAATTTGACCACAGCGTTCTTTGCCCCATTCATTGACCCGGGGAATGGGAAAGCATAGCGAGGTTTTTATAGAGATAAACAAAGACGATAAGATTCGAGAAATCGCCGTAAAAGTCATGCGACAACAGGATATCTTGAGATTTAGGAGGACTTCGTGGACAAAGCTTAAGAAAGAAAGAAAGAAAGAACAAAAATGTTATAAAGAAAAAGAAAAACATGTTAAGAAAGAAAAAAGAAAATATAATTCAAAAGAAAGAAAGAAAAAGAAAGAATAAAAATATAAGAAAGAAAGAAAAAAGAAAAAGAAAGAATAAAAATATAAGAAAGAAAGAAAGAAAGAAAGAAAAAGAAAGAATAAAAATATAAGAAAGAAAGAAAGAACAAAAATGTTATAAAGAAAAAGAAAAGTGTGACAAGAAAGAAAAAAGAAAATATAATTCGAAAGAAAGAAAGAAAGTAAAAGAAAGAATAAAAATATAAGAAAGAAAATAGAAAGAATAAGAATATAAGAAAGGAAGAAAGAAAGAAAGACTCAAGAAAAATGTTATAAAGAAAAAGAAAAACGTGTCAAGAAAGAAAGAAGAAAATATAATTCGAAAGAAAGAAAGAAAGAAAGAAAGAAAGAAAAAGGAAGAATAAAAATATAAGAAAGAAAGAAAGAAAGAAAGAAAAAGAAAGAATAAAAATATAAGAACGAAAAGAGAAAGAATAAAATATAAGAAAGAAAGAAAGACTCAAGAAAAATGTTATAAAGAAAAAGAAAAACGTGTCAAGAAAGAAAGAAGAAAATATAATTCGAAAGAAAGAAAGAAAGAAAGAAAGAAAGAAAAAGAAAGAATAAAAATATAAGAAAGAAAGAAAGAAAGAACAAAAATGTTATAAAGAAAAAGAAAAGCGTGACAAGAAAGAAAAAAGAAAATATAATTCGAAAGAAAGAAAGAAAGAAAAAGGAAGAATAAAAATATAAGAAAGAAAAAAGAAAGAATAAAATATAAGAAAGAAAGAAAGACTCAAGAAAAATGTTATAAAGAAAAAGAAAAACGTGTCAAGAAAGAAAGAAGAAAATATAATTCGAAAGAAAGAAAGAAAGAAAGAAAAGGAAAGAATAAAAATATAAGAAAGAAGCTATAAAGAAGTGAAAGAATGAAAGTACAAAAATGTAGAAAGAAATAAAAAGAATGCCATAAGAAAGCAAGACGAAAAATAAAAAGAAAGAGAAAATATTATAAAGAAAGAGAAAATGTAATTAGAAAGAAATATGACGAGAAAGAAGTGAAAAAAAAAAAAGAAAAGAAAGAACGAAAACTGTCAGTAGTGAAAAAGAGCTGGTGATATTGTCAAACGTTACTTTTGCTTATTTCTTCAGACAATCAGTTACATTTCATGTCAAGCAATATTCCACCATCGACTGCCCTCCGTAACAGCCCATCAGTCATCGACATAAAATTCTAAGTGTCAATTATGTTGGAAAGCCAAAAAAACAAAGAAAGATTAAAACGCGCGCCCAAAGTTTTATGTGATTAGAGATTGTTAAAGAATTTATCATTATCACGCCTATTAAACCTATTCGGGGATCTGAATGTTTCACGCCAGAAAAAATTGGCTTCCAATTCTGCTTAGTGTAAATAAAATAAAAAAAAAGAAGCAAAACGTTTCTGTCAGCTTTTAAAACTCTTGGCACTGAAATCCGAAGGCGAATCAGTATTGCCAAGGATGCATTCCAGAAGCTGACTAGTGCATTATTCTTCTTCTATGTGCCCTGTCACTTCAGGACGTAGGCGATCATGGTTCTCCACGTCTCCCTATCCCTGGTGGATCTGAGCACGCTTTCTTCGGTTACACCATGCAAACCCCGTTCCGTCATCCACCTGATCAGGCCCTTCAAATATGTTATCCGCTGCTTTCCTCTGTCTCTTTTTCCCTCTATCTAGCCTATCAGTACATTAGGAGACAGAAAAATTTCGCTGGAAACAACGAAGAGAGAACTGGATTGTTATGTGATGTCTGTCTTTTAATATGGCATCGAATGCTGGACAATCTCACCAAAGATGAAGGAAAGATTTGAAACAACCGAAATGTGGTTCTGCAGAAGGATGCTGAGAATAACATGTGACAAACATGTTAGCAATGACAAGGGTTTTGAAAGGATGCAAATGAAAAGGAAACTTATACTTAACATCAGGAAGAGAGAACTGAAATTTCTCGGAAAACTAATGAAGGAGGGGGTTGGGAAATCTAATACTCAGAGAGTATATATAAGAAAAGAGGGAAAGGGGAAAGAATGGACTACAAATAAACTACGAGAAAACTAAATGAATGGTCATCAGCAAAAAGAGGAGCCCAAAATACCAACTACAGGCAGCGGATACTAAAATCAAGCAAGTATAGAAATTTAAATACCTGGGAAATGTGGTCTGGGTATGACAGTAAACTGCATCCGGCAGCAAGGCCTCTGATTGGGAGGTTGTGAGGAGCATGGAACCACCTCTTAATTGCTGTTGTTCCCAGGTTCACTCTGACCCAGAGTGGTAGCACCTGTTAGGGTCTCAGCTATGTGTAAATAGTTAACCCCCCAAACCTGGGTCAAAGTGCGATGAAAGTATTTACCAACAAAACATTTTTTAATGAAAAATATATAACCAACAAAACATTTTTGAATAAAAAATATATAATCAACAAAACATTTTTGAATAAAAAATATATAACCAACAAAACATTTTGAATGAAAAATATACAACCAACAATACATTTTTGAATAAAAAATATATAATCAACAAAACATTTTTGAATAAAAAATATATAACCAACAAAACATTTTTGAATACAAAATATATAATCAAAAAAACACTTTTGAATAAAAAATATATAACCAACAAAACATTTTTTAATAAAAAATATATAATCAAAAAAACATTTTTGAATAAAAAATATATAACCAACAAAACATTTTTTAATGAAAAATATATAACCAACAAAACATTTTTGAATAAAAAATATATAATCAACAAAACATTTTGAATAAAAAATATATAACCAACAAAATATTTTGAATGAAAAATATACAACCAACAATACATTTTTGAATAAAAAATATATAATCAACAAAACATTTTTGAATAAAAAATATATAACCAACAAAACATTTTTGAATACAAAATATATAATCAAAAAAACATTTTTGAATAAAAAATATATAACCAACAAAACATTTTTGAATAAAAAATATATAATCAAAAAAACATTTTTGAATAAAAAATATATAACCAACAAAACATTTTTGAATAAAAAATATATAACCAACAAAACATTTTTGAATAAAAAATATATAATCAACAAAACATTTTTGAATAAAAAATATATAACCAACAAAACATTTTGAATGAAAAATATATAACCAACAATACATTTTTGAATAAAAAATATATAACCAACAAAACATTTTGAATGAAAAATATATAACCAACAATACATTTTTGAATAAAAAATATATAATCAAAAAAACATTTTTAAATAAAAAATATATAACCAACAAAACATTTTGAATGAAAAACATATAACCAACAATGCATTTTTGAATAATAAATATATAACCAACAAAACATTTTCGAACGAAAAATATATAAATAAACTCAATAAAACAGATCAAAACAATTTTCAGCATTAAATGACCTAATGAAGGTTGATATGCTGGTTAAATGAACCAACCAACCAACGAACTAACCAACGAACCAACCAACCAACGAACCAACCAACCAACCTGGGAAATGTTCTAAGAGAAGACGGAAAGCGCGACACTGAGATCCAAAGGCGGATTGGCACGGCGAAGGATGCATTCCAGAAGCTGAATAGATTATTGAGAAAAGGGAAAACTTTGCTGGAAACAAAGAAAAGAGTAATGAAGTGCTATGTAATGTCTGCCATTCAATATGGCAGTTAATGCTGAACAATTCACCCGAGATGAAGGAAAGAATTGATCAACCAAAATGTGGTTCTACAGAATGATGCTGGGGATACCATGGGCCGAACATGTGAGCAATGACAAGGGTTTTGAGAGGATACAACTGAAAACTTATACTTAACATCAGGAAGAGAGAACTGAAGTCTCTGTGAAAAGTAATGAAGGTGGGGTTGAAAAATCTAGGACTGACAGAGCGTATCAAAGAAAAGAGAGAAAGTTAAAATTAAAAGTAATTCTCTTTGAAGAGAAGAGAATTACTTTTAATTTTTAATTCCCTATAAACCACAAGACCTCCTACAGGAAGTAGTTACAGAAAGTAGACGACTACAAGAAAACTGAATGCATGGTAATCAGTAAAAAAAAGTAGCCCAAAATGACATTACAGTCAGTCATGTCTCTTTTGAGACATGATCGCCCAAGTGTGTATCACATTAATTTCATCAGCCTAGAAAAGACTACATATAAACTACAAGAAAACAGAATGCATAGTAATCAGTAAAAAGAGGAGCCCAAAATGACATTACAGTCAGTCATGTCTCTTTTGAGACATGATCGCCCAAGTGTGTATCACATTAATTTCATCAGCCTAGAAAAGACTACATATAAACTACAAGAAAACTGAATGCATGGTAATCAGTAAAAAAAAGTAGCCCAAAATGACATTACAGTCAGTCATGTCTCTTTTGAGACATGATCGCCCAAGTGTGTATCACATTAATTTCATCAGCCTAGAAAAGACTACATATAAACTACAAGAAAACAGAATGCATAGTAATCAGTAAAAAGAGGAGCCCAAAATGACATTACAGTCAGTCATGTCTCTTTTGAGACATGATCGCCCAAGTGTGTATCACATTAATTTCATCAGCCTAGAAAAGACTACATATAAACTACAAGAAAACTGAATGCATGGTAATCAGTAAAAAAAAGTAGCCCAAAATGACATTACAGTCAGTCATGTCTCTTTTGAGACATGATCGCCCAAGTGTGTATCACATTAATTTCATCAGCCTAGAAAAGACTACATATAAACTACAAGAAAACAGAATGCATAGTAATCAGTAAAAAGAGGAGCCCAAAATGACATTACAGTCAGTCATGTCTCTTTTGAGACATGATCGCCCAAGTGTGTATCACATTAATTTCATCAGCCTAGAAAAGACTACATATAAACTACAAGAAAACAGAATGCATGGTAATCAGTAAAAAAAAGTAGCCCACAATGTCAAATTCAAGTAGGGGAGACTAAAATCAAGCAGGTACAGAAATTCAAACACCTGGAGAGTGTCGTAGGATGGAAAGAGAGACATTGAGATCAGAAGACATATTGTTATGGTTAAGGATGCCATTCCAGAAGCTGAATAGAGTATTGAGAAACGGGAAAACTTTCACTGGAAGCAAAGAAGAGAGTGCTGGATTGTTATGTTATGTCAGTCCTTCATTATGGCAGCGAGTGCTGGACAATCTCAGCAAAGTTGAAAGAAAGACTTGAAGCAACCAAAATGTGGTTCTACAGAATTATGCTGAGGATACCATGGGCCGAACATGTGAGCAATGACAAGGGTTTTGAGAGGAGGATACAAATGAAAGCTTACACTTAACATCAGGAAGAGGGAATTGAATTCTCTGTGAAAAGTAATGAAGGAGAGGTTGGAAAATCTAGTACTGACAGAACGTATAAAAGAGAAGAGAGAAAGGGGAATGAATGGACTACAAATAAACTTCGAGAAAACTAAATGGATGGTCATCAGCAAAAAGAAGAGCCCAAACTACCAACTACAGGCGGCGGATACTAAAAATATGACACAAAGCTGAGTTTAAAGTGTGAGTCCCATGTGTACCTGGTACGAGAGGCCAAAAATAGTTAGCCCCCACTATTCGGCTTGTCTATTTTTCGATACCTCAAACGCTAGGGATTAACCATAACCCTCCCTCAAAAAAGTGGGACCACCTGTCGGGTGGAGACTTACTCGGTACTTCGCCGTTGGACATTGATTTTGAGGCTCCCCGTGAGACCGTAGACCAGATTAGGCGCCTTCATCTTCTTTTATGTAACATGTCTATTCATGTGCTCGATGAACATGGTTTTTCACAACTTCCTATCTGTAGGTTTAAGTAACTTTTGACCCTTTAACCCTTTGTTGTGTCGTGCCTCGTACCATGTGACATTCGCTCGCTCGGATGTATAAAAGACAATGTGCGTTTAGCAAAAGGAGTTGACATTATCACGGACTTCGTGAAGTAACACCCACTACTGCGAGAGACTCTAAATATTTTATATACCTCTGGGTTGTACCACTCTAGTAATAAAATAATTTATCTACATTTCACTGTGTATCTCTTCATTCAACGATACAACAAACATCCTCTTTGTTTTTTGTTTTGTTTTGTTTTTTTTTTGTTTTTTTTTTTGTTTGTTTTGTTTTATTTATAATCATATCGCCCCAAGTTAGGCATTTTACTGCCACTGTTTTGCAGGGGGTTACATAGGAGGAAAGTTATGAGAAATGGACAGGTTATAGGGGGTGTCAGGAAGTAGGTAAGAGAAGGATGAGAATACTGATGAGAGTGGAGTGGACGGAGAAAGGAGTATGAGAGAGAGGATGCAGGTTAGTGAGATAGGTGGATGACTATTAACTTTACATTTACATTCTTGGATATTGTAACTGTCAGGAAAGTAAGTAAATGGAAGGGAATTTCGCAGGCAGGAAGTGCGAGAAAAGAAGCTGGTGGAGTAGAATTTGTGTTTACAATTTATTGGTTTCACAGTAAAAGGGTAGGACCTAGTTGCTAATCTTGTGGTTTGAGTAAATTCATATATAGGAGGCACCAGTTCGTCGGAGCCGAAGTCGTGAAAGTATTTGTAGAAGAGACACAAGGAAGCCACATTGCACCGGTGAACAAATGACTGTATCTGAGCTGCCAAGTCGGGATCTATTACATTACAAATTCTCCATTGGATTTTGTCAAGGACACCTAGGTGGATAGCAGGTGAGAGAGCGATTGTAGACAAGCTGCCAAGTCGGTATCAATCACATTACAGATTTTCCGTTGGATTTTGTCAAGAACTCCGAAGTGAATAGCAGGCGCACCCGACCAGATATGACAGCAGTATTCAATGCACGGGCAAATAGTAGATTTATATGTGTGCAGCATTGTTTCAGATGGAAAAAAAACTTCATGGCCCTACACAGTGAACCGACAAAAATGTAGTTACGTTTCTGCTTTCTTTTGCTTTTCTTTCCTTCGGTCAACCATGAGCGTGCTAAACCCTCTAAGTACTCTTTCTTCATTATCAGATCCAACAGTCTTAATTCTCTTCTTTATTATTGTAGGAATGTTTCCTTGTATAAATTTTCCTTCAGACTCCTTCATTGAGCTCATCTTCATTATATTCCCAAGACAGAACCACTTCTCTGTCGCTTCAAATCTTCTTTATCTATTAAGATATTTTCCAACAATCACTACCATATAAGAAATTAGATAGTATATAGCAGTTCGGTATTCTTTTCTTTGTCTTTAAACACATTTTCCTATCCGCCTGTGGAATTCCCTTCCGTATACTTGCTTCCTTGACAGCTACAATCTCCAAGAATTTAAATGTAAGGTCAATTGCCATCTCCTATCTCCTTTCCCTGACAAACCTTGTATCATGTTCTTTTCCCTGTCCACTCTACTCTCATGCAGCTCTCTTCACACCATTGTTATCATCCTTCTTTTGCCCATTTTCTGACGCCCCCTAATAACTTGTTCCTCTTTCTCATCACTTTTCTCTTAGGTAACCCCCTGCGATCCAGTAGCAGTACTGCCTTGCTTGGGGTGAAATGATTATAAATAATAATAATAATAATAATAATAATAATAATAATAATAATAATAAGTCCCTACATACTGCCATGCATCTTTAAAGCACTTCACAAGACTATCAAGATTCAAGGATCTTAAAGTGGAAATCTAAAAGGTGAAGCACATGAGGACATCAGTAATTTCAGCTGTAATTGGAGCCTTCGGACTGACTGGAAAAGGTTCCGATAAACTCATTGAAAGGATTCTTGGTTGGCCATGCCTTCAAGAACACAACAAATTGTATTCAACAGTACAGCTCACGCAATACGAAAGTTAAATGGGGGTAATCTTTTTACTTTTTTTTTTTTTTTTTTTACAAAAATAATCATAGGAAAATCTCATGAAGCCATTTCTTACCTTAGATCTGATTGGGACTCAGAAAGAAATGTGTATACAACAGAAATCAAAAGAAATAATAATAATAATCATAATAATAATAATAATAATAAATGGAACAAAACAACACATTGAAAAATTCCTAGAAACTCCCGCATAAGAGATATATAAAAAAAAATTGTCGTGTTAAGTACAACCCACATACTAAGAAGAACCGTGTCTATGTAACACTAGTGATGTCATGGGAGAAAAAAGAAATTAAATGTAGCCATAACAACAGACCACGACCTGCCTTAAGTCTTCCCGCAGACTTAGGTAGTGTGGCCATAGCAGAAAGCAAATTAGGATGAAAATGCCACAATAATCATAATTGTTGCGGGATCTCCACCTTTGTGTATATGACAATGGACTCGACTGAGTGTATATATAATCCTGCCATAGAGAGAACAGTTGAAGATCTGGAATCTCAGTTGTAGTTGCAGTTTACAGTGGAGAGTAATCGTAGAGATCCGTTACAGTTATCGAAGAGTTCCGACAGATACCGATGTACTAGCTCTGAGTTCCACTTAGCTAGAATAAGTTACCCGGACATACTAGTTCACTTCAAGATTTGTATATATTTATTTCTACTAATAGTATTCCTGAATTGACTAACCCGCGTTCTATTTTGTATATTACATTCAATATAACTTACTTTCTACCTCCATATCGGTTTTTGTTGTTTATTATTTTGGCGGTTCCTCTTCCGGAATCCACAATAATAATAATATGAACATCACCCAGCACTCTTTACCGAAATAGAAAATGTCACTATTTTATGGGATTACACCATTTACACAGTCATAAAAATTGAAGCAAATAGGCCGGATATTATTGTCAATAACCAAAAAGAAAAAACTTGCCTACTAATTGACATGGCTTGTCCAGCGGATTGTAACATGGCAAACAAGGAATTTGAAAAACTATCAAAGTATAAAAACCTGGAAATTGAAATAGAAAATTGTAGAAATTGAAAAGAAGAATAGTACCAGTGATAATAGGTGCACTTGGAATGATAAAAAAAAAGGAACAAAACAACATATGAAAGAATCACTGGAAACCCCAGCTTAGGAGATATTTAAAAAAAATTATCTTGATAAGTACAGACCACACACTTAGGAGAACTTTGTCCATGTAACGCCTGGTGATGTTATGGAAGATAGAAAAACAAATGAAATGTAACCATGACAATACACCACTACTTGCCTTAAGTCTTTCCGTAGACTTCGTAAGTAGTATGACTTCAGAAGAAATCGAAATATGCTAGTAATCTATCTATCTATCTATCTATCTATCTATCTATCTATCTATCTATCTATCTATCTATCTATCTATAAGAATAATAACATCATAAATCGACAAAAATCAGCCTTATCAATAACCAAAAAGAAAAAACTTGCCTACTAATTGACATGACTCGTCCAGCGGATTGTAACATGGCAATCAAGGAATTTGAAAAACAATCAAAGTATAAAAACATGGAAATTGAAATAGAAAAGTGTAGAAATAGAACAGAAGAATAGTACCAGTGATAAAAGGTGCACTTGGAATGATAAAAAAAGGAACAAAACAACACGTGAAAGAATCACTGGAAACCCCAGCTTAGGAGATATTAAAAAAAATTGTCTTGATGAGTACAGACTACACACTAAGAAGAAATTTGTCTATGTAACGCTAGTGATGTTATGGGAGATAGTAAAACAAATAAAATGTAGCCGTAACAACAGACCACTACCAACCTGACGTCTTTCTACAGACTAGCAGACAAGGTAGGTAGTGTGGCCATAGAAGAAATCGAATTATGATTAAAATGACACAAGAATAATTATAACAATAATAACTATAATAATAATAATAATAATATTAATAATAATAATAATAATATATTATTATTATTATTATTATTATTATTATTATTATTATTATTATTATTATTCAAATTCCAGTAGAATATCTAATGCAATTTCAACTGAAAACGGTATTATTTGCCAATGGAAAACATTCACGGAGGTGTGAGTCATGGCAAGAATCCTCAGCAACTGAAATTGGAAAAGTTTTAACATTCTTGAAATCTCAAGAAAGAAAGTCTTGTATACAATTCCTTATTTTTAAAACTCTCTCAAGTTCTTATATTTTATCTAAATTGAAAATCGGAGGGAACAAATTTCATTTTGCCGATAGCAGTCTTACTGCCGTCGACTGATTCTCAGTAACATCTCCTTCAATATGAAAATTATAGAAATTAGTCTGGCACAAGGTCAAACGCGGATAAAAAGAGGAGTTATAAACAATGTGCTACACAGTCTTTCCAACATCTTTCTCCTTTTGTTCTTTCGCAGTAGAAAATGCCTCACTATATGAATGATTGGCGTATTGTAATCTTCTGGGTCCTTCTAACACCCCTCTACATTTTTTCCTTCATCCTTAGTAAAGCCAGCTTATTGTATATTAAGAAAGCGCGCCGTATAAGCTGACAAATGCGATATACAGACATCAATGACGGTAACGTATACGCCCGTAAATTAACTCCAATATACACATATGCAGCAAACGCACCCAACATTGCACGTAGTCACATAAAGATGTATTCATGCACCAAACACACGCGTACATGTACATATATATGTTTGTGTATCTATTTTGATGCGTGTTTGTGAAGCAGTCTAAATATCTATTACGTATATCGACACTGGAATCCAAGGTCGTTGCTGAGACGAGAGACAATACGACTGGTGATAAAGCAGTGGCTTATAAAAAGCCGCTTTCTTAAAAACAATGGCGGATCAGATATCTTACTAAATATCCTTTTTTGGTTCAAATTATTCCATGTTACAGTTGACACAACTACAGCTATTATCGTCCACTAACAACATTAATACCTTGATGTTTCTTTTTTTTTTTCCTTACTCCCATGTTTTAATTAGTCTCTTTTCTAGTTATACTCTATTAGTAAATAAACAGACGTTTTTGTTCCGGAGAGAGAACGTATGATTGTCAGCAAGAGAAATTGACCAGATTGCTAGGTAAGAAATGGAGAAATCAAAGCCAAGATATTTAACTATCTGGGAATTGTTGTGAGCATATTTTATACTAGCAGTATAGCCCAGCGTTGCTCGGGTGTAATGAAAGCTTTAAAACTAATCCATGGTCCTGGAGCTTAGACTCAACCTAAAGAATATTTGAAAAATTAATTTCGACAATTTACCAATCGCACCTAATATATATATATATATATATATATATATATATATATATATATATATATATATACTAGCAGTATAGCCCAGCGTTGCTCGGGTGTAATGAAAGCTTTAAAACTAACCCATGGTCCTGGAGCTTAGACTCAACCGAAAGAATATTTGAAAAATTAATTTCGACAATTTACCAATCGCACCTAATATATATATATATATATATATATATATATATATATATATATATATATATATATATATATACTAGCAGTATAGCCCAGCGTTGCTCGGGTGTAATGACAGCTTTAAAACTAATCCATGGTCCTGGAGCTCAGACTTTTTGGACGTTGGCACGAAAGACTAAAAAGCAATAGTTGTTTCCAGTTAAAGCGAAACTGTAGACTGAAAGAAAAATGAATGGATGTAAGTCAAATTTTGATTTCCTGGTATCGATATCAAATAAGATTTTTCGTCGTAAACTTAATTTTGAAGGATAAATAAGTCCTCTGAGCAAAGGATATCATGGCTGAGACTAAGAACTACAATTCTACCTACTTAGAGCCAAATCCGAAGCAAAAACTAACATAAAAGGGCCGAAAAAATACAGACATACAGACAGACAGATAAACAGACACAAACACAAACATCTTGTCTTTTATATATATATATATATATATATATATATATATATATATATATTATCGATTTTCTGCACTATTGTAAGAACTGCAATCTTGAAACTTCTGAATATCGTTTCTTATGTCTTTGTCTATGAGTGTATCAAATTTGATTAAAATCGAACCACTCCTTCTTTAACCCAATTTTTTCGACTATCGATTATCGATATTTATCGGGGGTACCTCGACACAAAACCTAGCTAAAAACACTCGCAGACGCTTATAGTACAACTGTGTAAATTTTCAAGAAAATCGGTTCAGCCATTTCGGAATCTATAGGTAACGGATACACACACACAGACACACACACAGACACACACACAGACAAAGTTCCATTTATAAATAAGTTTATATACTTGATCTCTCCAAGAAAGGTACATTTGACGCAACATCTTTTTATATACCGGTTGCCCATACGCGTGCATATTGATCAAGGTCAAAAACTCTCACGCTGGCGTCGATGATGCACAAACTTTACCTCGCTTAGTACACTAACGAAGGTGCTGTCGCAGGATGGGATTCTTCGGAGCAAGGCGACATCTTTTTAGGAAAAATGAGGAGGACAGATGAAACACGGTGATCCCAGCTGAAAGGACGGCAAGCGTCATAACAGATGACGTCAAATATGACACCGAAATCTGAAGGAGTATTGGAAGATGACTCTAAAAAGTTAAGCAAAGTTTTAGGAAACTGGAAAATTTCTTTAGACGTAAAGGGAAGCGTGCTAACATCCTATGCAATATAAATTCTCATATGTATCAATAAATGCTGGAAAGTTACGTCACTCCTGAAAAAGAGGCTTAAAACAACAGAAATGTGGCCCTACAGAAAGATGCTGAGAATATCATAGTGAAAATATGCGAGTAACGAGGAAGTTTTAAGGAAATAGAAACAAGGACACTTAAATTTAGAATTAAAATGGGCAGTGGATATGGGCTCGGGACGAGGAATCAGGGAGCCGAGTTCGAATTCCATTCGAATTCATTGCATTGACGTACGCACAAATACCCTTGGGAAAGTTATTAACCCGTTTCTTTCTTCCAGTTATGGGTTAAATAACAGGACAAATTGAGTTCTGTAGCCTTGGTTGGCAACCAGTCTACCGCAGAAAGTAACGCCAACCTACTGCGGGATAATCTTCTACCCAGTCAGTCATGTCTCACCGAGCCATGATTTTCCCAAAGCGTGTATCACGTATGGCACTTAACAGACTGACTGAATATAATAGTTGAAACCATGATTGAGGCTTCTACTGGTCATAAAGTGAGGGATCAGTTTTATATTGTTATGAAGGAATAAACTGATCCCCCACTAATTACTAATTAATAATATAATACATCTCTTCCGCCTCTATCTATAAGTTAAATAACAGGATAGATTGGGTTCTATAGCCTTGGCTAGCAACCAGTCTACCGCTGAAAGCAATGGCAACCAACTTCGGGATAATCTTCTTCCGAGTCAGTTATGTCTCTTTTGAGACATGATCGCCCAAGCGTGGATCACGTATGGCATTTAACTGACTGACTGTAGAAAGATGGCTTGAAGAATTTGACACATAATGGATGTAATGGAGGCTAAAAAAAACAGCGACTAACAAGCTTGTATCAATAGATGGCAGAAAGGGAAAATGGAGGGATAGTAACAATAAAAATATTGCTAAAAGACAGAAAGGGGGGTGGAAGTAGTGGAGAGACATGATAATCGTACTTGACGAACATGTGTAAATAAATGGCAGTGCAGGGAATGAGAGTGATAATAAAAGAACAAACGTTTCTAGATGACGTTTTTTCTTATTATCTGTTTTACTTCAGGACGTAGGCGATCATGCTCCTCCACATCGACTTCTCTTTTGTAGCTCTTAATATATGTTGTCTTGTTATTTCTCCCAAACCCTGCTCTGCCATCCATTTGCTTAAGCTTATCAAGTATGTCACACTCTGTTTTCACCTGTCCCTCTTTCCCTCTATCTGCCTTGTGAGTATCAGATACTCCAAGCCCGCCCGTGATCCAGAAATTTCAACTGTCACTTCCTGATGTTAAGTATAAGCTTTTTTTTTGGTTTCCATTCACTCCAAAACCTCGTCGTTGCTCACATGTTCGGTCTATGGAACTCTAAGAATCCTTTTGTAGAACAACGTATCTGTTGCTTCAAGTCTCGTCTTCATAGGGAATAGGGGATAGCAAAAAGATAGACGCTGCTTAGAGCTACAAGGGACAGAAAGTAGTGGATAGATTTTATCAGTCTGTCTGTTATGTAAATGAATAGCAGAACGGGGAATGGCGGTAGAGCCAAATGTCAAACATTGCAAGTAGCTACAAAGCGTAGGAAGTAGTGGAGAGACATTATCATCCTACATTTCGTTGATTATATAAATAAATGGTAGAACAGGGAAGAGTTACTAAGCGCTACAAAGGATAAGACGTAGTGGAGAGACGTGAACACTCTGACTGTCTTGATTATGTAAATGAATGAGAGAACAAGTAAAGGAGGTATAAGTAAAAAGACAGACGTTGCTTAGAGCTACAAAGTATAAGAAATAGTGCAAAAATGTTAGGAAGTAGTGAAGAGACATGATCATCCTGACTAGGTTATGCAAATGAATGGCAGAACAGGGAATGAAGGCATACTAAAAAGACAGACTTTGCAATGAGACACTAATGACAGGAAATAGTGGAGAGACATGATCAGCCTACTCGCCATGATTATGTAAATGGATAGCAGAATATCATTGCTAAGAAACATAAATGGTAGAAAGTAGTGGAGAGACATGATCAGCCTACCTGAATACATAGCAAAAAGAGAGACGTTAGTTAAAGCAACAAATGATAGAAAGTAGTGGAGAGACATGATCAGCCCACATGAATATATTATGTAAATGGATATTAGAACAGGAAATTGAGGGATAGTAAAAATATGAAATTGTTAAAGCCACAAATGATAGGAAGTAGTGGAGAGACGTGATCAGCCTACCTGAATATATTATATAAATGGATGCTAGAACAGGGAATTGGGGGATAGTAAAAAAGTGACGTTGATTAAACCCACAAATGATAGGAAGTAGTGGAGAGACATAATCAGTCTACCTGAATATATTATGTAAATAGATACTAGAATTGGAAATTAAGGGATAGTAAAAATATGAAGTTGGTTAAAGCCACAAATGATAGGAAGTAGTGGAGAGACATAATCAGCCCACCTGAATATATTATATAAATGAATGTTAGAACAGGGAATTGAGGGATAGTAAAAAGAGTGACGTTGGTTAAAGCCACAAATGATAGGAAGTAGTGGAGAGACATAATCAGGCCACCGGAATATATTATATAAATGGATGTTAGAACGGGGAATTAAGAGATAGTAAAAAGAGTGACGTTGGTTAAAGCCACAAATGATAGGAAGTAGTGGAGAGAAATGATCACCCTACTTGAATAGATTACGTAAATAAGTGGCAGAACAGAGTATGGTGGGAAAGCAAAATGACAGACGTTGATTAGAGTTACAAAGGATAGGAAATAAAATGGTGAGACATGAGCAACCTACGACTCTATTAACCCTCTAGGGCCATTCGTTTCATATTTGATACAGTATTTCCCTATAAGGAAACATTTGGTATTTCCCTATAAGGAAACATTTGGTATTCATTGACTGAGCAGTCAGTACTGCTTTCATTTGAAATTTATAAAATATTTCTCTTAAAAAATTTTTCAGGAAAATATTTCTTTCAAGGCTTGTTTTCATACTGTATCAAATATGATACGAATGGCCCTAGAGGGTTAATCTCAGTCTGTTTATCTATCTATCTATCTATCTATCTATCTATCTATCTATCTATCTATCTATCTATTAACCCTCTAGGGCCATTCGTATCATATTTGATACAGTATTTCCCTATAAGGAAACATTTGGTATTTCCCTATAAGGAAACATTTGGTATTCATTGACTGAGCAGTCAGTACTGCTTTCATTTGAAATTTATAAAATATTTCTCTTAAAAAATTTTTCAGGAAAATATTTCTTTCAAGGCTTGTTTTCATACTGTATCAAATATGATACGAATGGCCCTAGAGGGTTAATCTCAGTCTATCTATCTATCTATCTATCTATCTATCTATCTATCTATCTATCTATCTATACTATTAACCCTCTAGGGCCATTCGTATCATATTTGATACAGTATTTCCCTATAAGGAAACATTTGGTATTTCCCTATAAGGAAACATTTGGTATTCATTGACTGAGCAGTCAGTACTGCTTTCATTTGAAATTTATAAAATATTTCTCTTAAAAAATTTTTCAGGAAAATATTTCTTTCAAGGCTTGTTTTCATACTGTATCAAATATGATACGAATGGCCCTAGAGGGTTAATCTCAGTCTATCTATCTATCTATCTATCTATCTATCTATCTATCTATCTATCTATCTATCTATCTATCTATCTATCTATTAACCCTCTAGGGCCATTCGTATCATATTTGATACAGTATTTCCCTATAAGGAAACATTTGGTATTTCCCTATAAGGAAACATTTGGTATTCATTGACTGAGCAGTCAGTACTGCTTTCATTTGAAATTTATAAAATATTTCTGTTAAAAAATTTTTCAGGAAAATATTTCTTTCAAGGCTTGTTTTCATACTGTATCAAATATGATACGAATGGCCCTAGAGGGTTAATCTCAGTCTGTTTATCTATCTATCTATCTATCTATCTATCTATCTATCTATCTATCTATCTATCTATCTATCTATTAACCCTCTAGGGCCATTCGTATCATATTCGATACAGTATTTCCCTATAAGGAAACATTTGGTATTTCCCTATAAGGAAACATTTGGTATTCATTGACTGAGCAGTCAGTACTGCTTTCATTTGAAATTTATAAAATATTTCTCTTAAAAAATTTTTCAGGAAAATATTTCTTTCAAGGCTTGTTTTCATACTGTATCAAATATGATACGAATGGCCCTAGAGGGTTAATCTCAGTCTATCTATCTATCTATCTATCTATCTATCTATCTATCTATCTATCTATCTATCTATTAACCCTCTAGGGCCATTCGTATCATATTTGATACAGTATTTCCCTATAAGGAAACATTTGGTATTTCCCTACAAGGAAACATTTGGTATTCATTGACTGAGCTGTCAGTACTGCTTTCATTTGAAATTTATAAAATATTTCTCTTAAAAAATTTTTCAGGAAAATATTTCTTTCAAGGCTTGTTTTCATACTGTATCAAATATGATACGAATGGCCCTAGAGGGTTAATCTCAGTCTATCTATCTATCTATCTATCTATCTATCTATCTATTAACCCTCTAGGGCCATTCGTATCATATTTGATACAGTATTTCCCTATAAGGAAACATTTGGTATTTCCCTATAAGGAAACATTTGGTATTCATTGACTGAGCAGTCAGTACTGCTTTCATTTGAAATTTATAAAATATTTCTCTTAAAAAATTTTTCAGGAAAATATTTCTTTCAAGGCTTGTTTTCATACTGTATCAAATATGATACGAATGGCCCTAGAGGGTTAATCTCAGTCTGTTTATCTATCTATCTATCTATTAACCCTCTAGGGCCATTCGTATCATATTTGATACAGTATTTCCCTATAAGGAAACATTTGGTATTTCCCTATAAGGAAACATTTGGTATTCATTGACTGAGCAGTCAGTACTGCTTTCATTTGAAATTTATAAAATATTTCTCTTAAAAAATTTTTCAGGAAAATATTTCTTTCAAGGCTTGTTTTCATACTGTATCAAATATGATACGAATGGCCCTAGAGGGTTAATCTCAGTCTGTTTATCTATCTATCTATCTATCTATCTATCTATCTATCTATCTATCTATTAACCCTCTAGAGCCATTCGTATCATATTTGATACAGTATTTCCCTATAAGGAAACATTTGGTATTTCCCTATAAGGAAACATTTGGTATTCATTGACTGAGCAGTCAGTACTGCTTTCATTTGAAATTTATAAAATATTTCTGTTAAAAAATTTTTCAGGAAAATATTTCTTTCAAGGCTTGTTTTCATACTGTATCAAATATGATACGAATGGCCCTAGAGGGTTAATCTCAGTCTATCTATCTATCTATCTATCTATCTATCTATCTATCTATCTATCTATCTATTAACCCTCTAGGGCCATTCGTATCATATTTGATACAGTATTTCCCTATAAGGAAACATTTGGTATTTCCCTATAAGGAAACATTTGGTATTCATTGACTGAGCAGTCAGTACTGCTTTCATTTGAAATTTATAAAATATTTCTCTTAAAAAATTTTTCAGGAAAATATTTCTTTCAAGGCTTGTTTTCATACTGTATCAAATATGATACGAATGGCCCTAGAGGGTTAATCTCAGTCTATCTATCTATCTATCTATCTATCTATCTATCTATCTATCTATCTATCTATAACCCTATCTATTAACCCTCTAGGGCCATTCGTATCATATTTGATACAGTATTTCCCTATAAGGAAACATTTGGTATTTCCCTATAAGGAAACATTTGGTATTCATTGACTGAGCAGTCAGTACTGCTTTCATTTGAAATTTATAAAATATTTCTCTTAAAAAATTTTTCAGGAAAATATTTCTTTCAAGGCTTGTTTTCATACTGTATCAAATATGATACGAATGGCCCTAGAGGGTTAATCTCAGTCTGTTTATCTATCTATCTATCTATTAACCCTCTAGGGCCATTCGTATCATATTTGATACAGTATTTCCCTATAAGGAAACATTTGGTATTTCCCTATAAGGAAACATTTGATATTCATTGACTGAGCAGTCAGTACTGCTTTCATTTGAAATTTATAAAATATTTCTCTTAAAAAATTTTTCAGGAAAATATTTCTTTCAAGGCTTGTTTTCATACTGTATCATATATGATACGAATGACCCTAGAGGGTTAAGATTCTCTAGAAGTGTTAGCGATTCACAGGTAATAAAGAAAAAGAAACTATGAAAAAAACTCTCATTGCCCACATCCAGAAGGAACATGGAATTTTTTACAAAAATGGAAAGAAAATATCTACAAACTTCGATTAACTGACATGTTGTCATTATCTAAATTTTGATTTGAAATTTGTAACTAGTTTTAACCTGTGAAAATTTCACAGTTTCCTTACTTTAATCTTCTAAGGAATCATAATTATTCAGTTAACGATTGAACAAGCGCATGGCAAATTCCATGACAATAAAATATCCGTAGAAATTCCCCTGTTGCATCATTAAATATTTGAGTATTTGTTTATATTTCTGAAATGAGGTATTATTTACACTATTTACATTTTTCGGACTGTTGTCCTCATCTTTGTTGCCATTTGTACGACGTTTCGGCCGTTCTACGCTCCGAACTACTTCAGGTGCTGGGGATTTCGAACCGAAACCTTTATTATAATCACTGGGATATATAATCCGCATTCCTTGCACGAAGGTACTTTTGATAGTCATGAGTTATTTCCCTCTAACCTCCAAAATTCGTAAACAATTACATCAGCCACACTACCACACGATGGACGAGAAGTTTTACATTGCACCCTTCAGACCATAGCTCAATCCGATCTTATTTAAGCTCACACGGGGATCTACCAGATCTTATCCGTGACATAATTGCTGACAATATACATATGATAGCAGCATCCACATGTAAAATAGATTTAAAATAATGAAAGCATTCTTTATAAAAAATAAAATTATACGTAAAATAAAATTCACCCGTGATAATAACTAAAAGTATAGCCGAAAGTGCTGGGGAAAAAGAAAACAATTGGACAATTTTTTTATACATTTTGAGTTCCGAAAAGAAAAAAATCATAAAAACACATGTAAAATTATATAAAAATTTAAATGATAATACCTTGTCTGTCATTTTCAATGAAGCATATATATATATATTGCTCATTCAGTAATGAATTAGAGCACTCTGGCCACTAGTGTATGATATATCATACGCTAAAAGTGTGCCTCCTTCTACCGAGCGCCCATAGCTCAGAGGTAGAATCGCCGACTGACGCCAATTTGGTCAGGTTTCAATCCTGGGTTAAAAGCAATCGGATGTCTAACCGTACTGATGAGATGTGAAACAGATCTGTCTGCGAATGACTATATATATTATAAATTATATTTTAGAACATGTACATTTTTTATAGATATCCACTACAAATTGTACATTTTGTTTCGGCATTGGACTTACAATGTCTCATCAGGTAGTGTGGAAAGGAATGAAAGGCCTCTTTTCTTCTATTTGGCAAGTTGTGTGTGGGATGTGGGTGGGGGTTAGCGATAAGGGAATAAGTCTTGTAAATTGACAAATAGACTAACTCTTTAACTTTGAGAACGACCTATTCGAGATCATAAACAAAATTACCTTTCACAAAATCAAAAATAAATTTCTAAAAAATTTGGACACACTAATCAGTAGCATAAACGTATCGAATAAGGTCTTTGTCAAATCGGATAAAATCTCGAATTTCTATAAGTTGTACCCCAAAGAGTAGAAAAACCTAATTAAGGAAAACCTAACAAAAAACTACAGAAAAATTAACACGGAGCACCAAAACCACATAGACAGAATAAACTACTCAAACAAATTACGGATAAACTGAAAATAAGCGACCGAGTCCCCAAAATTACAAGAAAGGAGGCATACATATTTTGAAAAGATCACAAGCAATGGATGTAATCAATTGGTTAAAAAAAACCCTGAGGAAAAAAATAATACCACTTTTCTACAATTTGACATCGTGGATTTTTACCCATCGATATCTGAGGGCCTTTTCAATCTTGCCCTGGAATTCGCGGACTTTATTCTCAAACGATGAAATCAAAATAATTTTGAACTGTAGAAAATCAGTTCTCATCCACAACAACGAACAGTGGACAAAAACTTCGACGGATAATTTTGATTTATCTACGAGAGACCTGGATTCTGCAGAATCTTCGGATCTAGTCGGACTATTCCTATTGTACAGCGTATAAAGAAATTGACACCAACAATATAGGACTCTATAGAGATGACGGACTCATGATAATAAATAAATCTACTGGAGGTAAGATTGATAAAACTAGCTATAGCTGCTCTACCAATCTAGAAAAAAAAACAATTAAATTACATAACAATAAAATATTAAAAGCACACAACAAAAATAACTCCAACACTAAACTGCAAACACATTAAAGAACTAACCTTACAATCATGCTAAAAAATACTGTAAAAGCCAAAACTAGGGTCCCCTAGAGACGATAAACCCTTATTGCACTAAAAACACACTTGCATAAAATTTTACCTATTACACATCACAAACTATAATTTAAAGTTTTATAGAAAAAATGATTTCCTAAATTCAAAATTAGGGTTAAATATACAAAATTAGATTAATTAAAAAAACCGTGCTTAAATACAAAAATATTCTATAGTTGTACAAATAAACATTAAGGATAGGTTCAATCCCATCCCTTCCCACTCTTTACTCCTCCTTACTCTAATAAACCCAAAGAATAAAGGTTAGCCAGGCGGCCATAAAACTTATACACCATTTTCTAATGTTAAATCTGTCTATAAAATTCCCGATACTTTCATTAATCTAAACTTATTTATAAATGGAACTTTGTGTGTGTGTGTGTGTGTGTGTGTGTGTGTGTGTGTGTGTGTGTGTGTGTGTCCGTTACCCATAGACTCCGAAACGGCTGAACAGATTTTCTTGAAAATTTACACAGTTGTAGTATAAGTGTCTAGGAGTGTTCTTAGCTAGGTTTTGTGTCGAGGTACCCCCGATAAATATCTAAAATCGATAATCGAAAAAATCGGGTTATAGGAGTGGTCCGATTTTAATCATAGGCGAAGACATAAGAAACGATATTCAGAAGTTTCAAGGTTGCAATTCTTACAATAGTGCAGAAAATCGATAATATATATATATATATATATATATATATATATATATATATATATATATATAGAGCAAGATGTTTGTGACTGTGTGTCTGTTTATCTTTCTCTGTATGTCCTTTATACAAATCCTTTGTTTACAATTTTTCATCCGATTCTCACCAAACTTCACAAAACTCTTTTCTTGGAAATCTGGAGTCTTATACTCCATGGACCATGGATTAGTTTTATAGATTTCATTACACCCTTGAAGCAACGCCTGGCTATACTACTAGTCAACTATATCACCTACCCACGCCACTTTCTTCAAACTTCTAACAGATAATTTACAAAACTTATTCCCTTATCGCTAAACCCCATTAACATCCCACACACAACTTGCCAACTATAAGAAAAGAGGTCTTCCATTCCTTTCCACACCACCTGATGAGACATTGTAAGTCCAACGTCGAAACAAAATTTTCAATTTGTAGTGGATATCTATATAAAAAAATTGTACATGTTCTAAAATATAATTTGTAATAAATATTCACAGCTCTATATTATATAGTGCGTTCTGGTGCATTGCATATCAGCTCGGAACGAGAGATCGGGGAGCCGAGTTCGAATTTCAGCTGAATTCATTGCCTTCACTAACGCGCAATTGCTTCTAGCCAGGATTGAACCCGGCCGATCTGACACCAGTCGGCGATTCTACCTCTATGGGCGTTCGGTGGAGAAAGGTATATTTTAGCGTGTTATATACACAATCTAAACACACGCCAGTAGCCGAGAGTGTTCAAATTCATTATTAAATGACCAATGCGTAAATAGCTTATATATATATATATATATATAAGAATTTGAACACTCTCGGCTACTGGCGTGTGTTTAGATTGTGTATATAACACGCTAAAATATACCTTTCTCCACCGAACGCCCATAGAGGTAGAATCGCCGACTGGTGTCAGATCGGCCGGGTTCAATCCTGGCTAGAAGCAATCGGATGTCTAACCGTAGATGTGATACAGCGAAACAGGGCTGTCTGCATATATATATATATATATATATATATATATATATATATATATATATACAGTTAAGTGATACGTGATAAACGCTCGGGCTATCATGTCCTAAAAGAGACATGACTGACTGGGCAAAAGATTTTCCACTAGTAGATTGTCTGTCCCCACTCTCTCTCTCTCTCTCTCTCTCTCTCTCTCTCTCTCACACACACACACACACACACACTCTCGCTCTCTATTTGTGTGTGTGTGTGTGTGTGTGTGTGTGTGTGTGTGTGTGTGTGTGTGTGATTTTTGGGAATTGTTGGTGTGGTGAATTTTCACACAGATTTGATAAGCGAATCCCACTGACGCGAGGCACAATGGCTAATTGAGGAGTGTGTTCGATCCTCACTGGGTTTCCCATATTTTCGGCCTTGTGCCATATCTAAGCTGACATTACTATTGACGAGGAGAGGCTTGAAATGTCTAAGATGTTCGATCGAATCGTCGTCATGAAATAAACAGATGATTATTTTATTTTATTAAATTACCAATTGAAAAAAAAGGAAGGCTGTTCCCGTTCGATTTTGGACGCAAATTCATTTATTTTTCCAGTCACTCAATTGACGAGGTTTTGAAGAGAACCTGATGTCGCTAGTGTGGCACGCTGCTGATGATATTTATTTGTTGATGTCGAATCAGTGTTTTCGATGCCGGTTGTCGAGTGCATTGTTCGCGACGCTGTAATCAATAACCGCGAAGTGTCACGGCTTCAAAAGCGATAAATATCATTGAAACGACGACTTATTGTTTTGTTTTTTTATTGTTTGATTTTTTGTTTTTGTTTTTGTTTTTTGTTTTTTTTTTTAAATAGGGGTGCGGCAAAGCAGATCACGAGAAATAAATAAATAAATAAGGTGAAGGGTTGGCCTGGAGTCATTTTTCACGGGAGTTGCTTTTTTAACTTTCATCTTCAGAAAAAATAAACAAAAAAAAGCACAATCTCTACATTGTTTTTCTGATTTTTCCTTCCTCTTTCCTCCAACATCTCATGCTTAAATCCGTTCTCCTTTCTCCTCAATTTTATTCATTATCTCTCTCCCTCTCATTTCTCTCTCTCTCTCTCTCTCTCTCTCTCTCTCTGTGTGTGTGTGTTTCACTAACTCACTCTATTAAGCTATCAATCTCAAATTGTTTGCTTGCTTCAATATATATATATATATATATATATATATATATATATATATATATATATACTTGCAGTATAGCCCGGCATTGCTCGAGTGTCATGAAAGCTTTAAAACTAATCCATGGTCCTGGAGCGCAGACTCTTTCGACGTTGGCACGAAAGACTAAAAAGCAATAGTTGTTTCCAGTTAAAGCGAAACCGTAGACTGAAAGAAAAATGAATGGATGTAAGTCAAATTTTGATTTCCTTGTATCGATATCCAATAATTTTTTTTCGTCGTATACTGAATTTTGAAGGCTAAATAAGTCCTCTGAGTAAATGGTATCATGGCTGAGACTAAGGACTACAATTATACCTATTAGAGCCAAACCCGAAGCAAAAACTAAAATAAAAGGGCTGAAAAAATACAGATATACAGGCAGAAAAATAGACACACACACAAACACCTTACCTTATATATATATATATATATATATATATATATATATATATATATATATGTGTGTGTGTGTGTGTGTGTGTGTGTGTGTGTGTGTGTGTGTGTGTATTAGAGAAAATTTTCAAAATTCAAAGGTGTCGGATGTACATTTCGACATAGGATCTCTAATAGAGACTCTACATCACGTCAGCGACATTGTTTTTCCAAATGGCGAAGGCCCTGAGTTAGAGTGTAGAGGGGTTTTTGGTTAACAACGGTCACAAAGTGGAAAAGGACAGAGCTGGTAGTCGTGGGGTTACAGGGTATATTTAGGAAGGGGAGGAATAGGAGTTCATTTTTTATAAAGATAGACAACTAAATGAGTTAAATTACGTTTTAAAGTTAAGATTTTGGGCTGTTTGAAGAGATGTATTTAGGCGAGAAGGAATGGGTTTCAATATAAGATTTTAAAAAAAAATTAAAGTTTATTTGATTAAACCTTTTAGGTAGAAGCGAGTTAAATGCCAATTACAGGAAGTTATCAGTTTAAAAATTATTAGAGAAAAAATATTAGAGAAAAAAAATCACTTTTTAATATTAAACATTTTTAATATTGATTAGGATCAGGTTCTTGGACTTTACCTTCCTACTCTTCCACTTCGGATTAAAGAAAAACAATATATATATATATATATGTATATATATATATATATATATATATATATATATATATTATCGATTTTCTGCACTACTATAAAAACTTCAACATTGAGACTTCTGAATATCGTTTCTTATGTCTTTGTCTATGAGTGTATCAAATTTGATTAAAATTGGACCACTCCTTCTATAACCCGATTTTTTCGATTACCGATTTTCAATATTTATCGGGGGTACCTCGGCACAAAACCTAGCTATTAACACTCACAGACGCTTATAGTACAACGGTGTAAATTTTCAAGAAAATCGGTTCAGCTGTTTTGGAGTCTATAGGTAACAGACACACACATGCATACAAAGTTCCATTTATAAATAAGTTTAGATTTATATATATATATATATATATATATATATATATATATATAGTCCTCCGTAGACAGATCTCTTTCGCTGTATCCCGGCTCATCATTACGGTTAGACATCCGATTGCTTTTAGCCAGGATTGAAACGCGACCGAATTTTTTTTTTTTTTTTTACTTCCTGGACATTTGAAATCAAAGTGTAGTATCTGCCTTCGGGAGGCGAATATTACGGTAACATTCGGTATTGGTGGTGGTAGTGCAGCGTCTGTTTCATTCTATATATTGAATGCTGATGATGGGACACTGGAACGTCCTCTTCTGAACGACTTTTGCCCAAATAGTACGCCCCGCTTCTCAACGTTACTGATGTTGTCGAACGGAAAGACAACGGCCAATATTGCTTGGTACCAGCTTCATCGCAACAGTTCCCAAAACGAGATTGGATTCATCGTCGAACTGTCTTAGGGACGCCGACTTCAATTTTTTTTTCTTTGGGATTACTCCCCAAGCCGTTCTCATGACTCAATGCAGCGAAGGTTTGTAAGACAGTTTTCCCATTCTTAGATCAGTAATTCTAAATTACTGTTCCGCTACATACTAATTTGTCGCGTGATCCTCTGAAGTGTCTGGCGAAAGATTACAAATATACAAAATTTATTAAGAGTTGTTCTTGACAGGCTCCAAATTAGAATCAGTAATGTGATAGGTGCCGACTTGGCGGCTCGACTACAGCCACTTCCCCACCGACGAGATGTGGCCTCCCTTTGTCTGTTCTATAAATACTTTCATGGCTTCTGCTCCAACGAACTTAAGTCACTGGTGCCTCTGCAACAGGTGTTTACTCATGCAACCAGATTGGCAACTGGGTCCCACCCATTCACAGTTAGATTAACCAAATGCAGACGACAATTCTACTCCTGCAGCTTCTTCTCTCGCACTTACAGCCTGTGGAACTCGCTTCCATATTCTTGCTTTCCTGACGGCTACAACCTCCAGGAATTTAAATGCAATGTCAATACTCATCTCTTAACCATTTGACTCTAGTTTTTTTCTTCATCACACTGTATATCCTTTCCTTTCTCTCGACCTTTGCAAACTGTCATCACACCTGTATTCCCATCCTGTCATCACACCTGTATTCCCATCCTGTCATCACACCTGTATTCCCATCCTGCCATCACACCTGTATTCCCATCCTGTCATCACACCTGTATTCCCATCCTGTCATCACACCTGTATTCCCATCCTTCTCTTGCTACTTTCTAACTGGTTCGTCTTCCTCTTCACTCACTTAATCTTTTTACTTTTATGTAGCCCCCTGCACATCAGTGGCGTTACCGCGTTGCTCGGGGTGATACGATTAATAAAAAAGGGGTTACAAAGAAAAGAAACCTGTGGAGAGCCATGATCGCCAACAATCTGAAGGGACACGGCATGAAATGGAAAAAGGGAAGAAGAGAAGTGTCCTTCCCAATAACATTAGCGCGAAATGAAGACAAAATCCTTCGCCGAGATTTGAACTCGGTGCCAATTGCATCACTCCATTACTACTACGACCCAATTTATCCAAGTTGAATCTTGACAACATCGTTTTCTGTATAACTTCTTTTTTCTTCCTTCAGGGCGTTGGCGATCATGACTCTCCATAATTTCCTGTCCTTTGTAGCTCTTAATAAATTTTGAATGTATGCCAGCTCTCCCAAAACCTGCTCTGCCATCCATTCACTCAAGCTCGCCAGGTAGCTTGGGTGTTGCTCTCCTACGTCAATCTGCCTTGGGTGTATCAAATTTTCTAAGCCCGTTTTCCTCAATATATACCTCTGGAACTTCGACTGTTTCTTCCTGATGTGAAGTATACTTGTCATTTTTTGGTTTCATTGTTTAGATATCCTTCAGTGAAACCATATTTCTATTGTTTCAAATTTCTTCTTCATCTGTGAGGAGATTGTCCAGAATTCGCAGCCGTATTGTAAAAAATAAAATAGAATAAAAATTTGTCCGGTAAGAACGGAAAACAAAGAGTAAAACTGGAAAGTGTTTCCATACACACACAAACACATCCAGCGGATATTAGCCATGTTTCCAGTCGATGGCTTCTCAAGGTTCTTATTGATTATTTTACATGAACATTGGTTTATCGGGAAAATATCTCCCCACTCTCCATTTTTCCTTTCTATTATATTCGAGACTAGCAGTATAGCCCGGCGTTGCTCGGGTGTAATGAACGCTTTAAAACTAATCCATGGTCCTGGAGCTCAGACTCATCCTAAACAATACTTGTGTGAAGTTTGGTGAGAATCGGATAAAAATTGTGGATTTGTATAAAGGATATACAGGCAGATAAACGGATACACACACAAACATCTTGCCTTATATATATATATATATATATATATATATAATCGATTTTCTGCACTATTGTAGGAACTGCAACCTTGAAACTTCTGAATATCGTTTCTTATGTCTTTGTCTATGAGTGTATCAAATTTAATTAAAATCGGACCACTCCTTCTATAACCCGATCTTTTCGATTATCGACTTTCGATATTTATCGGGGGGTACCTCGACACAAAACCTAGCTAAGACCACTCGCAGACGCTTATAGTACAACTGTGTAAATTTTCAAGAAAATCTGTTTAGCCGTTTCGGAGTCTATAGGTAATGGACACACACACACACACACATACACATACACACACACACACAAAGTTCCATTTATAAATAATTTAGATCTATGCTTGCTTTTTCTTTTCTTTTTATTTCTCATTTTTCCCCTGTCACTTTTTCTAAATTTTATTCGAGTTTATTGAACACTTCTTCTCCTCGCATTTCTTTTTTGCCATCTCCTTCCCCCCGTTCTTGTTCGTTCCCAGTTTCTTGATATATTCTTCTATTTTTTCGTTCCTTCTTCTTCACCATCTCCCTTGGCTTCTCTTACGTTTTCTTCGTCTTCTTCTTCTTTACGTTCGTCCGTGCTTTTTCTCTTTTCCCGTCTTCCT
This sequence comes from Ascarosepion bandense, assembly GCA_037127315.1. Taxonomy (NCBI): domain Eukaryota; kingdom Metazoa; phylum Mollusca; class Cephalopoda; order Sepiida; family Sepiidae; genus Ascarosepion; species Ascarosepion bandense. The sequence continues at coordinate 1,017,191 of JBBBDQ010000200.1, read as the reverse complement.
CTTGTGCTTTCTTCTTCTTTGCCTTTTTCTTCTGTCCCTATTCTCTTGCGTCTTCTTCTTCCTCTGTTCTTCATCTTGCTTCTTCTTGTCTTACTTTGATTTCTTCATTACCTTCTTCTTTTTCTTCTCCTTCTTCTTCGTTGCTTTCTTCTTTCCTCTTTTTCTCGAACCTTCTCCTCTTTCTCTTCCATTGTTTTCTTTTTCTTCCAGTCTTTCTCTTGCGTTTTCTTCTTTTTTTCCTTCTTCTTCCTTTCTCTTTCTCTTGTACCTTCTTCTTGTTCGTCTTGTTATTATTACAGTGTAACCCTAATATAAGAGGGTTGTCGGGACCGGATTAAAAGTCCTCTTATATCCGGGTTTATCTTATATCAGGGTTTGGTGTATTTTATATATATTACCAAAGCTCTAATCTCGGACCAGATAACGTATCTCTTATATCCGAGTTTCTCTCATATCCGGGTTTCTTATATCCGGGTTATACTGTATTATTATTATTATTATTATTATTATTATTATTATTTCAGGTTCTTCACACTCTATTGCACTAAAGGAATGACATTGATCTTAATGTCTGTTTCAAATGATTTTCCTTCTTTTTATATTTCATTCTTGACGTTCTCTCTTGATTCTCCTTCCAGTAATTCTTTTTTTATTTTTACTTGTGAGACCATTCTTCTTCTGATCCCTATTTTAACAGCTCTCATTTTTCTCCTCCTTCTTTACCCTTATCTTCGTCTCACACTATCTTCTTTTTCTTCTTCTTCTTCTTCTTCTTCTTCTTCTTCTTCTTCTTTCGTGTTAACACTTTATTCCATTCGTGAGATCTTCTTGATCCTCGTACATATCTCAAAATATTTTCCCCATTTTTTTTCTTTTTCGCTCTCGCCTTATTCTCTTCTTTCTCTCCTTCGCTTCGTCATTTCGATTGTGAGATCATCTTTCTTTTTATCCCAGACTTAACGTTTCGCCTTCTTCTTCTTCTTCTTCTTCTTATTATTATTATTATTATTATTATTATCCTTCTTATTATTATTTTTCTTCTTCTTTTTCTCTTCCTTCTTCTTCTTCTTCTTCTTCTCTTCCTTTTTCTTTTTCTCTTCCTCCTCCTTTTTCTTTTTTCTTCCTCCTCCTCCTTCCTTCTTCTTCTTCTTCTTCTTCTTCTTCTTCTCGCTCTTTTGTCATCTTCTTTTTCTCTTCTTCACACTTCATTTCACTATTAGCGTAAGGACCGGACAACACCGCTCACTGCAGTTACCTGCCCCTGCTATCAACATGTTATCGTTTTATTCTTTCATCTGTTCGTTTCTGTGTCTTCCCAAAGAGCGAGAAACGGGTAAAGTACTAACTTACGAATCGAACTTGCACGATTATTCCAATATCTTCGAAATCTAACTCTTTTCTTTTCTCTCCTTCGCTCAAGCTTCATTTATTCATATTTTTATTTTTGTTTGCTTTTTTCCTTTTTTTTTTTTTTTTTCACCTCACTGCTCTCCTAAGGACTTCCTTTTTTCTTGCTTTTTTCTTTTCTTTTCTTTTTTTCTCGTCTTTATCTTCCTAACCCTACCCTGTCATGTCGTACCAAAGGGAATGCTGGCGACTCGCTACATTGAAAAAAGGAAAAAGGCAACTCAAAAACCAGATGAGAGAAAAGGGATCGCTACAGCGTATAATCCCTTATTGAAGCAGACCGAACCACAAGTTCGGGCGGTTGTGAGGAGACCTGAACGAAAATTCATCCATGCGTGTTCCAGATATGTGGGCTCCATAGATCTGGCCGTGAAACGTCAATATGGCTTCCATTTGCCGCTCGCCAAATAGAGAAAACCTTTAAGATTAATACCATACTGCCAGCGATCTATATTCATAACGCTTTGTGTCGCTCTTGCAAATGGTTCTGTCAGGTTTGCTCCTCTACCACTCTTTCCATCTTGCTCTCCCTTCTCGCGGCTACGGATATCGTTATTAACTCTCCTTTTCTGACACTGATCGCAGCACAATCTGCTTTTCGACTAGATAGGTTTGCATTCTTCATGCTTTTATAGATTTACTTAATTGCTTATAAGAAAAGAGACGCTTATGTCTTCACTACACACATGGGTGCATAAGAGTAGTAATCGGGATATAGTGGGTAAAAGGGTATGTAGACAGGTACGAAGCAAAACAGAAAGAGAAAAAGATGCAGTTTAGGTGCAGTTCAGTTTTGGACATGCATTATTTTTGTCTGCAGACTATATATATATATATATATATATATATATATATATATATATTATTTTGATATTCCTTTTGTTATGTATATGAGAGTGCAATATTTGAATAAACATATATATATATATATAACTTATTTTAATATACATATATATCATTTTATATAATATTATGGTTATATACACACATATATATATATATATATATATATATATATATATTATTTTTATATTCCTTTTCTTATGTATTTGATATACATAAAAAAGAAATATAAAAATTATATATATATAAAGATATATATATATATTATTTTTAGATGCCTTTTCTTATGTATTTGATATACATAAGAAAAGGATTTTATAAAAATTGTAAAAGATATATATATATATATATTATTTTGATATTTCTTTTGTTATGTTTATGAGAGTGCTAGATTTTAATAAACATATATATATATATATATATATATATATATGTATATATATAACTTATTTTAATATACATATATATCATTTTATATTATATTATGCTTATATATATATATATTATTTTTATATTCCTTTTCTTTTGTATTTTATATACATAAGAAAAGGAATATAAAAATTATATATATATATATATATATATATATATATAATTTTTATATTCCTTTTAATTTGATCCCCAAAATCAAGTTCCGGGGTACTTCAAATGAATTCCAGGTTTCATTAAAGTCGAACATTAATACCTTAAAGAATTCCAAAGACCTATGGATTAAATCGGACAAATCAAGTAACATTTACAAGTGTAATACCACCAATTACCTAAATATCCTTAAAAATAGTATAACTAGTCATTACAAAATAGACAGAGGTAACCTAATTTTATCGGAAATTAACTCCGATATGGCTAAATTTGCAAATGAACTAAATATTAGTGATAGAATTGGAAACATTTCTACCAAAGAAGCTTACATTTTATTTAAGGACCACAAGCCTAATTTCCAAAATAAATTACAAACTAGACTAATTAATCCCACTAAGAGTGAATTAGGCATAGTTTCTAGGGTGGTTCTGAAGAACTTAATAGAGAAGTTACAATCTAATTTACAACTGAATCTTTGGAAGAGTTCCTTAGATACCATAAAATGGTTTGATAATATCATTGACAAATCTAAATCCACTTTCCTTAAATTTGATATTGTGGATTTCTATTCCTCTATATCAAAAAAACTTCTTGTGGATTGTTTAAACTTTGCTAGGGGTTATGTTAATATTTCGGATTGTGACTATAGAATTATACTGGGAGCTAGAAAATCTATTCTCACCTTTGATAGTTCTACTTGGACTAAAGGGCCTGAAGATAGTTTTGATGTCCCTATGGGAGCCTATGATTCTGCCCAGGTAGCAGATCTAATAGGCATTTATATTTTAGATATTTTAGGTAGATTTTTAGACCCTAAACTAATAGGCCTATATCGGGATGATGGACTGATATGTATTCCCAATTCCAATGGGCCTTACACTAATAGAATACATAAGAAAATTATCAGAGCCCTAAATTTTCTTGGTTTTAAGGTTGAGGTTACTTCCAATCTCAAAATTGTAAACTATCTAGATATCACCCTTAACTTAAAGAATGGTTCCTACCAACCCTTTCTCAAAGAAAATAGTTCTCCCACCTATATAAATAGTTTATCCAACCACCCCAAGAATATTATAAGACAAATACCCAAGATAGTAAATAATAGGGTTAACCAATTATCTTCCAATATAAAAATTTTCAACGCAAGCAAAGAAATTTACGATAAGGCCCTTCAGAAAAGCGGTTTTGTTAATAAGTTAAAGTATGATAAGCCTGCTATAAACCCAGAATCATCAAAAACTAAAAACACCCGAAAATGTAGAAAAAGGAAGATAATTTGGTTTAACCCTCCTTATTGTAAGCTAACTAATATAAATATTGGTAAGTATTTTCTCAAATTAATCGATAAACATTTTAATAATTTTAATAATAATAACAATCCCTTAAATAAATTTTTTAATAGATTCACCCTAAAAATTAGTTATTCTTGCACCTCAAATATAGATAATATAATTAATTCCCACAATAAACAAGTTTTAATGAACCTAAATAATACGGAAGCTAAATCCGGAATTGTCGACAAATGCAATTGTTATTCTGTGGATGCCTGCCCGGTGCAAGGCAAATGTAAATCCACCCATGTAATTTATGAAGCCCGCATTTCTCCATCTAATAACAAGGACAATTACCGGACCTATATTGGCATGTCCGCGGGCTCTTTCAAACAGAGGCTTTATAATCACAGGTACTCGTTTTCGAACTCTAAACAGAGATTCCAGACGGCACTATCACGTAGGTTCTGGGAAATGAAAGAGGAAGGGCAGGACCCTATAATCAGCTGGAAATTAATAGGCTCAGCTTGTACTCCTAAAAGTTTTCGTGATAGGTGTCGTCTGTGTTTATTGGAGAAGATTCTGATTTTGAAGTATCCTCATCAGGACTTACTTTTGAACTTTAGAAGGGAATTTATAAACAAGTGCCGCCATAGGGCGGATTTTAAAATTTAACTTCTAATTTTTAATTTTTAAATTCTAAATTTTTCTATAATTTTTTTAATATTTTAAAGAAATTTTTTAATTTTAATTTTAATTTTAATTTTTTTTTTTTTTTTATGTATATGTGTATGTTTGTGTGTGGATGTGCATATTTGTATATATATGTATATATTTGTATTTATGTATGTGGGCTATATGTAATTTTGAAAAAAAAATTTTTTAGCTATTTAAATGCTCCTTTTCATAATATTCATTAATATGTATGTGTGAGTGCATATGGAATATATATATATATATATATATATATATATATATATATGTGTGTGTGTGTGTGTGTGTGTGTGTGTGTGTGCGTGCGTGTGTGTGTGTATATGTGTGCATGTATGTGTACACATGTATATTATGTGTATATGAATTTTTTGTATATAGGTGTGTACACACATATATATGTGTGTATGCGTATGTATATGTATATAAGTGTGTAATAAATTGAATGTATGTGTGTGTATGTGTATGTATATATGTATTCTTATTCGTTAAATTGTGTGTGTATATATATGTATGTATGTGTGTACTTGTATAGGTATGTATATATAATAATTGTAATTCATTTTTTTTTTTTTTTTTTTTACCTAGTGTTGTCTTTATTTAGTTTAATTTCAAATGACCTAATTTTTTTTAAAATAATTTTATTTTAAATCCTATATCTTTTTATTCCCTTTTATTAATAATTATGCCTTTTTAAGTAAAGGCCTTTTTCTAATACTTCAACGTTTTGGGGAAATTAGTTTTTTGAATTTGTCCAGCGTCTGTAATATTTAAAAATTTTTTTTTTCTTTAGTTTCTTTCTTTTTCCCTCCCTCCCTTCTTTTATCTCTCTTACCACCTTTTTTCCGTGTTGCTTTAACTGACGTCGATTTAACTCGGCTGTCTGTTAATTTTTAGTTACATTCTCCCCTTTTTTTTTGCGAACCCAGACGATGTCAATTTTTTTTTCTTTTCTTATTTATTTGATTTTATTCTATCTTTTTCTTTTTCTTTTTCCTTTTCTTTTTCTTTCCCTTTATTTTTATTTTTATTTTATTTTATTATTTATTTTTTAATTTCTTTGCAATCTATTTAAAAAGGAAAAGTAGACTAATTTTTCCCCAGTTTCTGAAAGGTTTTTTTCTGTTGCTGAGGTGATGTGTCGTTCCCCGTGGGGATCTTCATATCGAAATGGCCATTCAACATCTTTGAATTAATCCTTTTTTAATATATATTTGCTCTGTAATATTTTATTACATGGAGCTCTCTTCCTGTATCATTTTTTAATATTAAAATAAATTTTTAATATTAATTAGGATCGGGTTTTTTGGAATTTACCTTCCTGCTTTTTTTCCCTTGGAGTATCTGAATTAATATATATATATATATATATATATATATATATATATATATATATATATATATAAGCAAAGTATAATATAAAATATGACTAAAATAGTAAAATAGTACTGTATTTTAATATAATTTTTGAAAGAGTTATTTGATAAACATAAAAATAACTTCCTCGAAATGGGCTATAAAAGAATAATTAAATGTCATTAAGTAAATCATCGTGCTTTATATTCGACCTCAACATAATGCAGAAAGCACTGGACAGCCGTTTCGTCCTATATGTGGGATTTCTTCAGCAGTGCGCATCCACTAACAGGAATCGAAACCAGACAGTCAGGTTATTAAGCTGATGTCATACCAACTGTACCACGGGCCCTGGTGCCGAAGAGGTAACGAATTTCGCCTCTCCTCGCGAATTCCGTGGTGGAACTCCTCCAAGTTCCTTTGCCCATAGGACGGTGCCTCCCCAAGCCACGACTTCTCCAATCAAGCCGCTAAATCCATAGCGACTTACGTAGTTGAAGCACAGAGATATAATTCAAGTAGTAGGAGGATTTGAACAATTATGAAGTAAATCATTGAGCTTTATATTCGACAACAACAGAATGCAGAAAGCACTGGACGGCCGTTTCGTCCTATATATGGTACTCTTCAGCAGTTTCGATTCCTGTTAGTGGATGCACACTGCTGACGAGTCCCAAATATAGGACGAAAAAGCCGTCCAGTGCTTTCTGGATTCTGTTGAGGTTGGATATAAAGCTCGATGATTTGCTTAATAATTGTTCAAATCCTCTTACTACTTGAAATATATATATATATATTTCGTCAGTCAAAATGATGTTTGCGGTTTTAAGTTTTTTATAATAGATAATTAATTTAATTATAAACTAATATTGTAATCTATAAGTTGGCTTGGAAAACCGTTATTAACAAATGTTTGTTTCCCGTTATTAAGTTCTTTAAAGAAAGGCGGACGAGAAAATGAATTTTAGTGCGCTCTCATAAGAAAAGTTTTAACAATACCTACTTTATATTTAACAGGACATTCACTAGTAAAATTAAGGCGGCAAGATATTTTACTTGTGGTTTTTTTTTAATTATGAAATAGTGAATGCATTATTATTATTGTTAATAACGGTTTTCCAAACCACCTTATTAACATATTAGACTTGTTTTTCTAAGGTAACCAATAGCAACACTGAACATATAAACGAAACAATAACTCATATTTTGGAAAAATTTTCTTAGGAAAATATGTCATTAGTCAGGTTTCTAACCTGCGACACCTAACACAAGTGAAGCCGTCAATTGATCTGACTCGTCTTAGACCGCTCGACCACGAATATTTTCAATCTAAACGAAGCTGTGTGTTTATAAGGCTTGGTTTGGCTTCATTTAGACTGTGAAATAATAAGAATTAATTGAAACAAAGAATGCATGACCTTTACTAATTATCAAGTGAAGATAGTTGTCGCAAACCTTTGACTTATACAGGTTTTTTCGCTTTTCTTTTACCATTTAACCCCAAACAAGACAATAATTGAACTAAAACTGGAAGTGGAAGAGAATGAGAAAACTTTAATAAGAAGAAACGGCAACAAAAGAAAAGTTTTCAGGAAACAGGATATGGCAACTGACATTGCATTTAAAAAAAAATTAAATACTGTAGGTGAGGGTAACAAGAAACTCAAAGAGAGTTCAACAGACGAGAGGGAACTATTAGAATAGAACTTACGGTTATAGCTCGTTATTTCAACATTAAAACCGTGAGACCTAGTTGTCAGTCTAGCAGTATTCTGAAATTCAAGCGGTTGAGATATCAATGTCTATAAAAAGACAGAGGCAAGTTACGTCGGCGGGAAAGTGACTGTAGTTGAGATGCCAGGTCAGGACTCTTCTTTGACTCTTCTTTGGATTTTATCGAGAATTCGGAGATCTCATACTCCACCCACGTCTATTGTACAGGTGTAGAGGCTCATCCCTTGTTCCCTGTTCAGGATGTGGTTTCCAGCTTTCTCTTTTCCAAACTTTTCACTTTTCTTTTTTTTTCTTTTTCATTTTTTTCTTTCTCAATTGGAGTAGATAGACTAAACTATTGCCCGGTTCACACTCCACCCACGTCTATTGTACAGGTTAAGAGGCTCATCCCTTGTTCCCTGTTCAGTATGTGGTTTCCGGCTTTCCCTTTTCCAATATTTTCACTCTTACGTAGCCCCCTGCACATCAGTGGCGTTACCGCCTTGCTCGAGGTGATATGATTAAAAAAAAACAAAAAACAGACGAACGATAGATTTATAAAAATGGTTTCTGAACAGAAATATTGCGTTGTACAACACTGTGAACCAATTTTCTTAGCAGTAGACATAGCGATTGATTCAATATAATCACCCCACTTCATGTCAGTGAGAAATGTGAAACCAATATGGCGTATTATGTTGCTCCGCTGGAGGTTAGCATCAGTCAATCTGATGAAAGTCAAAAACGATACTTTATGATTATCAAAATATAGTCGCATCTCTTTCGAGGAGTTAGAATGTACAAGCCATTTCTTGCTACAGTTAACAATTGATTGCACAGATTCATTATATTCTTCTTTATTTATGTGCCGTGTCCCTTCAAGACGTAGACAATCATGTCCCTCCATATCTTCCCGCCCCTTGTAGCATTTAATACCTTTTATTTCTCCTAAACTTTGCTGTGCCATTTATTTTCTTAAGTTCATCAGATATGTCACGTGCTGTTTACTCCTGTCTCTGTTTCTCTCTATCCACCCTGAGAGTACCAGATTCTCCAAGCCCTCATTTCTCATTACGTGTCCCAGAAACTTAAGCTGTCTCTTCCTGATGTTAAGTATAAGTTTTCTTTTTCGTTTCTATTCTCTCCAAAATCTCGTCATTGTTCACATGTTCAGTCTATGGTATTCTCAGCATCTTTTTGTAGAACCACATTTTTGTAGCTTCGAGTCTTTGTTTCATCTTTGATGAAATTGTTCAGCATTCGCTGCCATAGAGGAGGATAGACATGACATAACTCTCCCGTACTCTTTTCTTTGTTTCCAACAAAATGTTCCTGTGTCTCATACTCTGCTTAGCTTTCGAAATGCACCCTTGGCCATGCCAATACGGCTTCCGATTATACGCAATGTTTAACCCTAGATTCTCTTTCTTTCAATATAACCAATGAGTGTTTGATTCTCCAAGCCTTCTTTCTTCATTATATAGCATCAAGAGTAAATTAGATGTCGAACATTGATGTTTCTGTTAGAGGACGTTGTTTCTTTATACATTTTACATCAGAAGACATCATTGGAGAATTCACCAAAAGATTTTCTGTAATGTATCTTTGGCCTTATAACTATATCGGTGATTTTCAAAATGTTTTTCTCTTAGACTATTATTATTATTATTATTATTATTATTATTATTTTATTTCTTTGTCTTTCTGTTGTATACTTATTTCACTCCGGGTCCCAACCAGAGACCTAAGTTCAGAAATGGCATAATGATATTTTCTACTGAACATTTTTTAACCTAACAGCACACCCATTTTACATTGATAACACCCTTCCTAAGGTGTGAGCTCTAATTGTAAAAACCTTCTTTTTTTTTCTTTCTTTAAGGGCTCCCAGAAATCCCTTCAATGAGTCTTTCGGAACATTTTCCAATCAATTTGAGGGCTCCAACTACAACTAGAATTATGGATGACCCCATGTGCTATATTTGGGATATTTCCACTTCAAAATGCTTGTAGTTAATAGCTTTTTTTTAAGATCTTTAAAGATACATTACAATCTGTAGAAACCCTCTTGTCAATAATAAATCACATGCTGTTTTTGTGGTCTGTGATCAGGACGTCTGGATGATCAGCTTTGATGGTTCTGTCTGTGTAAATCAGGGGTCGGCAAACTTTTTAAGCCATCGACCCCTCATGGAGTATTTGATCTCATATCGACCCCCTATTATGCAAAATATATCTGTTGCCCGTACCCTGGTGGGCTTCCCTTTATTCAGGCTCGCCTTTTTGTACATTCTTAACATGGTTTAAAAATATATTACTTTGATCTCCCATCCTTGCCATGACGGATAAAATTTATTCAAAATTATCTATTCAAAGGTCAAAGTGAACAAATCATTTTTATACTCGCCAATAAGGCCATTTTTAAGTGTCTTTACCTGTAAGCACTTGATTTCTCGTAACAATATAAATGCTATCGGTAACGAATTTTCTGAATTATATGTAATCATTCGTCCTAATTTCCTTTTACTCCTTTTCTTTAAAAGAAGAAATATTCAAAGATATTTATTTTAAAAAAATAGTAAAATTACTTTTCATTGATTTCCTTAGATTAGTTAATGGGAAGGATGTGTTTGATGAGTAAAAGCCAATGCACTGATATTGGGTTGAATGTTGGTAGCTTTGTAAGTCACCACGTTCTTCCAGGTTTACTCTATTTCTCTCCTTTAAAATTGAATTTGCATGGCTAAAACCTGCTTCAACCATATATGAACTTGGGAATGCAAGTAAAAATGGTTCAACGGCTGAACTAAGTTTTGGGTACTTTTTTTTTTTTATAAGCGTTTCACCCCGAGCAAGGCATATCACTGCCACTACTGCGCAGGGGGCTACATAGAGTGGAGAAAGGATGATTAAATATAGGAAATGTCAGAGGCTGGGTGATAGGCGGGTAGGGATACCGAGAATGGTTAAATATAGGAAATGTCAGAGGGTGGGTGATAGGCGGGTAAGGATACCGAGAATGGTTAAATATAGGAAATGTCAGAGGGTGGGTGATAGGCGGGTAAGGATACCGAGAATGAGGGTTGGGTAGATGAGAGTGTTCTGAGAATAATTGGGAGTTAGTGTGATAGGAGGTGTCTATTGACCCTACATTTAAACACCTGGAGATTGTAACTGTCGGGAAAGCAGACTTGTGGAAGGGAGTTCCACAGGCGGGAAGCGTGAGAAAAGAATTTACGATTACATCTTATTTGTTTAACTGTAAAAGGGTGGGACCTAGTTGCTAATCTAGTATCTCGTGTAAATTCCTGCTTAGGCGGCACCAGTGATCTAAGCTCATCGGAGCAGAAGCCATGAAAGTACTTGTAGAAGAGGCACAGGGAAGCCACATCACGCCGGTGAGAGAGTGGTTGCAGCCGGTCTGCCAAGTCAGTATCAACCACATTACACTTATTATTAGTATTCACATTGCTCCAATACTCACAGAGAGTAAGGCCTTTAAACAAGGATTTAGCTTCGAGGTCTGCACACATATCAATGAGCTCCTCTTGCAAGTAAAATTCAATGTCTGAATTCTCCATCTTCAAATCAAAAGGTGTTAAAATCCAGTCAGGTACATTCATTTCATCCAAATCCTTGAAACGTACTTTAAAGTCTTCCTTTAATTTTTCTAGGTGATTAATGTATATCTCCTGCTCACAATCTGATTTTTTTTCTTTTTCTCCATCTTCCAGTTGTCGTAAGTTTGAAAAGTAGCTGAAATCTCTGCGAGCCAATGAAGATTTAAATATGCCTATCTTGGTTTGAAAGCCTATTAAGATTGTTCGGGCTTGAATGATTGCAGTTTCGGTGCCTGTAATTCATTAAATTTTGAATATAGGTCTGTCAAATAAAAAAGATGATTTTTACATTTTTTCAATTCGTCACATAGTGATCCATCCACATCTGTGAGAAATTCAACAGTTGAGTCGTACAAGTCAACAAGTCTTTGCAAGGAATCCCCTCGCGGCAACCATCTTACTTCCGTATGTAAAATGAGTTGGTTATACGTTTCGTCATTTTTTTCGCACAACATTGCAAACAGTCGCGAACTCAGAGCATGTGCTTTAATCTTATTCACTGACATAATAAACACTTTGAAAGCAGCATGCAGTTCGCTACTTAAATTCTTGGCTACTAAATGGTTTTTATGTAATACAGTGTGAATAGTTCGCACACCGGAAACCTTTCCTTTCAGCAAGGATGCAAATCCTCTGTAACGACCAATAATTCCTGGTGCTCCGTCGGTAGCCACTGCAATAATATTTTCAATAGGAACATTTAGTTTATTTAAGTAATCCTCTAGGCATCGCAAAATTGTCTCGCCTTTTGAATCAGCTCTGAGGTACCTGGCAAACAAAAACTCGTCAATGATACACTTTAGACTCGGACTTTTGTATCTCAGAGGCCATGAGAATATTTGAACTGCCAAATGTTGACTCATCGAGTTGAATGGAAAATTTGGAATGTTGCAGCTCTGACCCCAAAGTTTTCTCCACATCGTCACTCATCTCATCAATTTGCCGGCTCACTGTCCTTGCACTCAACGATACACATTTTAAAATACGTTGCTTCAGAACAATTTCACACACATTTTTAATAGCTGGTATAATAATCTCCTCGCCAATGGTATGTGGTTTTCCTTTTTGTGCTATGTTGAGAGCAATATTGTAAGATACTTTCAGTCCATCATAACCGACAGTGACATGTGCTTTAATAAATCTCTTTAAAGTTGGTTGTTTTGAGATCTTCTCTTTCAACTCATTAAAAAAATTAAGATCCTTGTTCTTGTCACAGTGAATTCTTTCAAGGTGATCTTTCATCTTTGCGGGCTTCATAGCATCGTTACTAAAAGTCTTCTCACATAAAAGGCAGAAAGGCACTGTTTCATTAGTAAATGATGGTATAAATTCAAATTTTAGATACTGTCGACATTTTCTCTTTCTATCACGTGTAGACTTCGGGCGCGTCACGCTTTCTGATTGGATCATGATGAAGGAGAAGCAAGCGACTGAGCAAGTAAACGCATTGATTGATTCAAAGTGTGTTTTCTCGGTGGCGCGCGTATTCACTGAAGACGGGCAACACCTTGTTAGTTTCTTTTTGGAGAAGCAGATGAAATTTTTGAACTTGAGGGTAGATTTGATTCAGCCATTTTGATGAAAAAATCAAGAGAGAATCGCAATGTGCCTGTGTTAATTTTAGACTGTAGTCCAATGTTGAAAGAAAAAAAAACTTTTTCTATATTTCTAAATTGTAAAAGAGAAATGTAGCATTTCATAAAAATAACAAATTATAAAATGAAACCAAAGAAACAGATTGTTACAAATGTATCTCTTTGATCTTGCTCCTTGAATGAATCTTTTTAAGTTAAAACTATTGTCTATAAATCCAACTTCCGTTTCATCAGTGAGACAGAGACAGCGTATTTGGGGGGGGGGGGGTCTAACTGACTTGATCTGCTTTGCTAAAGTTTCTTAACTTTTTTTTTTAATGATCTAGGATTTTTTTGTATGAGTGCAGAAACTAAATTTTAAAATTCTTCTTTTGGGTCTTAAAAGGAAAAATAATTAGAAATATTTATAAGGAATAAAATTAAAAGAAATAACAAGGTCATGACTTATTTATTCATAAGAATATTTACAAAAACACAAGAGACAGATTTTAAGTATTTATATATTTAAAAAAAAGGAAATGATTAGTTTAACATGGAAAATGATTACATAAAAAAACGGGATTCTGTTTCAAATCAACAATTCCGCGATTCTGTCCGCGATTCCGTGATCGCGGAAAATTGGGGTCCCTACATATGACAACGAGGAGGGTTGATGCCACTGTGAACAGCTACACCATCATACATGTAGGCCTAAATGGAGAAATAAAGATACTGCGAGTCGATATCGACCACTTTGCCGACCCCTGATGTAAATTGTAAAGTTCCATAAAATTATTTCGCGTCTTATGTCTGTAACCGGCTCTGGATATTCTTCATACCAGTTTCATAGAATTATTTTCGCGTAAAAGTTGCATATTTTAGAATAAATATATTGCCCAATGTTATGCAGAGAGTTCATTGGGTGCTAATGCCGGGTAACTTGATACAAGGTGGCCATTTTGTTTTTCTTCTTCTTCTTCTTCTTCTTCTTCTTCTTCTTCTTATTATTATTATTATTATTATTATTGGTGGCAAAAATGCATAAGCAGTGGTCGTGACCATGAGGGAAAAATAAATGTTTTCTAGCTTTAAAACTGTAACCCACGGTGTTATATTGGGTGTACCTGTTGTAGTTTTAAAGAAAATAAGATTGTGACATTTCTTTCAGTTTTTCCTGCATATGCATACACATGAACACACTCACACTCATCCTCACCCTCACCCCCCATATATATATATATATATATATATATATATATATATATACATGTATATTGTTTCATTATTTATCTGCGTTTCTATAAAAATGTGTGCATCGACATTAATCCAAACACGAATCACGTGTGAAATAAGATATTTCTCACTCTCTCTCTCTCATTCTCTCTCTCTCTCTCTCTCTCTCTCTTTCTCTCACACTCACACACACACACACACACACACTCGAATGCATGCGCGCACTACAAGCACGAACACACACACACTTATACGTATGCATGTACATTCTTTGAGGAAACAAAGCAGTGGTTTTTCGTTTAATGTTAAGAAACCTGATAATACCGGGGGAGAAGGCAAACATGCCATTTGGCTGTTGTAACTAAGACGTTTGCTAAACAAAAACGAAAACAAAAAAAATGAGAAAAGGAAAAGTCAAAAGCCGTCCATGAAAGTACAATGCAGACATTCGGGCTGCCCCTTTATCCGTTGAAATGCACAGTGACATAACATCTGTCTCCGCAAATTCTTCCGAGTAAGCACTAAGTCAATGACAAGTGAAAAAAGAAAATCACTCTGTTTATTTATTTAGGATTCCACACCGCGAACAATGCCTTTCTTCTTTTTAGATACACTAGCAATTCCTGAGATCCAATTTCTTTTTCTATGTCTGTCATTTATTAAGGATCTTTTTGTCTGTCTGTCTGTCTGTCTGTCTGTCTGTCTCTTTCTCTTTCTCTCTCTTAACATATTATTATCTGCTATTTTTTAATCGACTAGTATAGTCAAAAAGAGTCAAGAGAAAAAAAAAAGAGACAGGAGAAAGCAACGGATAACATATTTGAAGGACCTAATCAGGTGGATGACGGAACGAGGATTGCATGGTGTAACAGAAGAGGGTGTGCTCAGAGCCACCAGGGATAGGGAGAGGTGGAAGGCTATGATCGCCTACGTCCTGAAGGGACAAGGAACATAGAAGAAGTATAGTCAAGCATTAAGCAAAACCTATAAGAAACCCTATTCCCAAAACTATTACATCACCATATGCATGCCATATGACACACCCAAATTTTATTTTCTACCAATTAACAAACAATATTTACGACTGGAAAAAATCCACAATGCGACACACGCTGTTCAAGAGGCTAGAAATTAACACAACGATGTGAAATATTTGACCAACCAAAGAAAAATTAAAGTCTGTTTTGCTCGAGTTTACTGTCAGGAAGAATTTCTTTAAGAAAACCACAGATATCGACTTTCACAATAAGAGATGCGATTGTCCCTCCAAGTCTTTCAAATACAAGAGAATTCGTGGCTGCATAGCCTTTTTCTTCCCCCAAGCGTATACTGAAACAAAAATGTCTCGGCGACTTCAAACGAATCATATCCAACAACAACAGCTGAGGCAGTCAGTGAATCTTCCCTAACGATCAAAGTAATTTCTCCATCGCATCTTTTTACTGCGGACCAGCTACTTAAAGTCTTTTGTCAACCAGTCATTCGTTTGTCATCTTTTTTTTTTTTTTTTTTTTTTTTTTAATCGTTTCACCCAGAGCAAGGCATTCCACTGCCACTGCCACTATTGCGCAGGGGGTTACATAGGGTCGGGGAAGTGATGGGAAAAGGATGGTTAGATATAGGAAATGTCAGAAGGAGGGTGATAGACGGGTAAGGGTACCGAGAATGAGGGTTGGTTAGATGGTGAGAGTGTTTGAGAGAATAGATGCAAGTTAGTGTGTTATGAACATATAGTGAACACGATCAATGGTTTCCTTGGTGGGGGAAGTTGCGGAATGTCCAGACCTTGAGTTATCTTCAAGACTCTCCCGTTCCCTCCTAAATTCAGGTGCCCACTTTTGCACTGTTGATAAATGTTATGGTGTCCTCCTACGTGAAATGGACTTGTCCTCTTGCTACATATAGACTACCTGCGTAACTTCGGGTGAGCTTTTCTCGCAGTGACTGCCTAGCGCACTGTCGAGCTCTCTACCTTCGGGCGGAGAGTATTAACCCGATCGTGGCTCCACCGAAGGGTAGAGTCACGACCGGGAAAAATTAGACAGATATTTTTGGCCGGGCTATATGGCCCGGAGAACCCACGTATAAAAGGACTTGTGTAACATCTTGCCCTTTTATGGGGGTGAGGGAGTAACTGAATACTGCAGTTACGCGCATTAACTCTCTTGCGTTTTGTCGAACTCTCTGTCTTCGAGAGGAGAGTAATGACTCAGTCAAGGGTAGAGTTTCGTCTAGGGAAAATCAGACATCAATTTTTGGCCTGGCTATATGGCCCGGATTACCCACATTAAAAATGCCTTGTGCCACATTTTGCCTTAAGCGGGAAGGCGAATAAATACTGCGGTTACGAGCAGTTAAAGAGCAGTCAAGTACAGCATTTAGCGAGAGCAGTTAACGGCAGCTACTAGTCAGGCAGCGTAATAATATCTTCGGACTTGCTTATTTCTATATTACTTATTATTAACACTTCTTTTGAATGTCTTGTTTCTGGTTATGCTAATACACTGTTTTAAACCTACCTTTTTATTCTTTTTTTTTTTTTATATAGGCGTTTCACCCCGAGCAAGGCATGTCACTGCCACTACTGCGCAGGGGGCTACGTAGAGTGGAGAAAGGATGATTAAATATAGGAAATGTCAGAGGGTGGGTGATAGGCGGGTAAGGATACTGAGAATGAGGGTTGGGTAGATGAGAGTGTTCTGAGAATAGTTGGGAGTTAGTGTGATAGGAGGTGTCTATTGACCCTACATTTAAACACCTGGAGATTGTAACTGTCGGGAAAGCAGACTTGTGGAAGGGAGTTCCACAGGCGGGAAGCGCGAGAAAAGAAGCTGTTGGAGTAGAATTTACGGTTATATCTTATTTGTTTAACTGTAAAATGGTGGGACCTAGTTGCTAATCTAGTATCTCGTGTAAATTCCTGCTTAGGCGGCACCAGTGATCTAAGCTCATTGGAGCAGAAGCCATGAAAGTACTTGTAGAAGAGGCACAGGGAAGCCACATCACGCCGGACTTCCGGCACCAACCGGTAACGACAACTTTGCGGCGAAGTTTCGTCCCAACTCCACAACAAATTGGCGACGATAATCCACAACAATAAAGCTTGAGCGTCATCTTCCAATGTAGTAGCCACGTCAACATGGATGTCCTTGTGGGCTAAACCCGTTTTCTCCAGGTCCTTCATAACACCAGGCAGCAAAAAAAACAAAAAAACAACAAATTTGTCCATTTTCAATTTTGAAGTTTTCTTTGGACTTACGGAAATTACCATTAGATGTTAAGAACATATACTACCCTTTGATCAAATCTCGATGGCCAGGGAGAGAACAAAAGCAGAACTTTCAGCTCGATCAATGGTTATTAAATATTTACTTATAAGACAACAGCTAGTATTACAATTACCATTACAGATGAGGAAACAGATACTACATATTGATCCCATTCTGATGGCCAAGGATGGAAGAAAAGCATAACTCGAATCGCACTGGCTGTTTCAGCAATGGATGCCAGGTGTTTCCATATAAGAACACGGCTAATGTGGAGAACGGATAATGCACATTGATCTCATCCTGATGGCCAGGGAGTGGAGAAAGGCATACCACAAGTAACGGTTATTGTTGGGTCAATAAATACCGAATGTTTCCTTATAAAGAAACGGCTAATAATACCGTTTGAACCAGATAAACAGTGAGTAATTGCGATTAAAAAAAAAAAAACGAATCACAAATCAACAATAAAATAAGGATTGGCCACGCTGAACTTAGTCTACGATCTCCTGGACACACCTCAGTCAATTTGATTCGGTTATTTGACAAACCTTCGTCTTTATTGCCTCGTGTTTGATCTCAGGAAGAATATGAATAATGACAAACTTCTTTAACGGCTCGAAAATAAATAAATAACATTTTGTGTTGAACAGCAGCAAATGTTGCGTTAAATTAAATTTCTCTGTCTGCCTTTGTCTGGCCCGGTTCCCCCCCCCCCCCCGTTGTAACCATTGGCCATGTGTTAACCTTCCCTTTTGTTCTTTAAGCTACTCCTGTTGCAACAAGGTGGCACCTTCACAGCCACTCCCTTCCGCTCTCACCAGGAATGCTTTCCCCACGTAATACCGTGGCTTACAGCGAGTCGGTGGCTTTCGAATATCGGCAGATGCTAAATTGTTGTCTGGACAGCAAGCGTCTCTTTTCAGAGAATTTTCTTAAATTCGCCATTTTATTTATTTATGTTGTGTTATGTTGTGGATGTGCGTTGTGGTACAGTGGATATTGGCTCGGAACGAGAAACCGGGGAGCCGAGTTCGAATTCCAGTTGAATCCATTGTATTCACTTACGCGCAAATACCCTTGGAAAAGGTATTAATCCGTCTCTTCCTTCCAGTTATGGAAGGACAGATTGGGTTTTATAGCCTTGGTCGGCAACCAGTCTACCGCAGAAAGCAATGGCAACCTACTGTGGGATAATCTTCTGCACAGTCAGTCCTGTCTCTTTCGAGACATGATCACCCAAGCGTATATCACGTATGGCACTTAACTGACTGACTGAATATAATAGTTGAAAACATAATTAAGGCTTCTGCTGGGCATAAATTGGGGTATCAGTTTTATATTGTTATGTAGTAATAAACTGATCCCCCACTTAAAAATATAATGCATCTCTTCTCTCTCTAGCTCTGAGTCAAATAATAGGACAGATTGGGTTCTATAGCCTTGGTCGGCAACCAGTCTACCGCAGAAAGCAGTGGCAACCTACTGCGGGATAATCTTCTGCCCAGTCAGTCATGTCTCTTTCGAGACATGATCACCCAAGCGTGTATCACGTATGGCACTTAACTGACTGACAGTGCTTGGATGTGGGTGTTTGTGTGTGTATTTCGAATTTTTAGAAGTTTTGAAATGTCACGATCGACAACGAGACAGCATTTTTCCTGGTCAGTTAAAGGCATGGATCCACATTCCCCTGCGCGCCGTCGCAGCGTTAGATAAATATAACTTGTCGCTGACAAACTATGGTTTTCATCATATGTATGGGACGAGGAAGCAAGTGCTCACATCTCTGTCCCAAAATTAAGAGAGGGCGTGTTTATGTCAGTCAGTTAAGTGCCATACGTGATACACGCTTTAGGCGATCATGTCTCGAAAGAGACATGAAAGATTGGGCAGAAGATTAACCCGCAGTGGGTTGCCATTGTGGTAGACTGGTTTCCAGCCAATGCTATAGAACCCGGTCTGTCCTATTATTTAACCCATAACTGGAGGGAAGAGTGGGATTAATACCTTTCCAAAGAGTATTTGTGCGTAAGTGAATGAGAGGAATTCAACAGGAATTCGAACTCAGCTCCCAGATTTGTCGTTCCGATATGCACTGGGGAAAGATTTGATAATCATTTTGGGAAAGGTATGAATATACTTGTTTTACCATTCATCATCATTTATCCATCACACCCAATGATGCATAGGGCAGGAACTTTTTGTTGCTGTTTCTGTAACAAACTGTTTTTTACGGGGCAAGGTTGTTAGCTCTGCACCCAACCCCCAAACCCCAAACCTGGAGGACCATTTTTGTTCCTTACGTTTACAGCACCTGGAATTCCCAAATGGTCGCCCATTAAGTACTGACCAGGCTCGATATTGCTTAACTTCGGTAATCGGACGGGAACCGGTGCATTCAACACGATATAGCCGTAGACACTGTTTCGCCATTAACTTGCCCTAATGGTCAATGGAAAGCATCATTTAATGTGATCGTAATGTCGTTTTCCAAACTGACTAGGCCCTTCAAAATGTTTCGTAAGTCATTTCTTTATGTACGTCTAGAAAAATCAGACCTGGCGGAGAACAATCCTCCTTCTCCAATTTTGATTAGAGCGAGTGAACGTTCGAATTTGTCATGGAAACCTCTACCATGGCCATTGTCTTCAGTCTAAGAAGCCCCCCTGTCATTACTACTCTGAATACACTGTCAGTAGTTCACATCTGCTTATTTAGCCTGCAGCCGCTTAAAACTCTCAATAGTCACCGCCTATGGATTGAATTCTCTCTTGATGGGAACCTTGGAACCATGAAGTGACTCTAGCGTGTTGCCATAGGCGATGAACTAATGATATATAGGGGTATCAAAACTACTTTTACAAACTTTGGTGGTAGGTTTCTCACATCAAAACAAGGACAAAAGTCCATATAAACATACATCCGCAAATTCTTTGTTTTTGAGTCATTAAGTTTTAAAGAGTTTTCGGTAGATCATGTTCTTTTTGTATGTAGACTAGTTTACATTTGTCATCCGTGTACATTTGTTTTGAGCGTTTAACGTTTTAGTAAGTTAACTGAGAAACGTTCTGTTTAACAGTAGCAAGATATTCATATCGTGAGCAGGAAGATATGATTTTTACATACGAACGCGGGAATGATAATGGACGCGAGGCTGCACGGTTGTGTCAGATTGTGTTGCAAGACCGAAGGCAGCAGAGGCATCCAGCCTTTGCTACTGTTCATCGTCCCGTTTCTGAAACAGGTTCCGTGGTAACACAAACTATGGATCGAGGAAGACCGAAATCCGTTCGTACACCTAACCATTAAAAAAAATCTACAGGCTGTCGAGAACAAATCTGGGTATCAACACACATCAACTGGCCTTAGCATGTCGTGCATATCATAGCACCGCATGAAGGGTACTTTAAGCGTAGCTTCTGTATCTGTATCTTTTTCAACGGGCGCAGGGTGTCCTTCGCACCCTGATCACTCACCACCGGAGAACATTTTTCCGATGTTTTATTGCACGAACTCCAGATCCGTTGTTTGTCTCTTCAGTCTTGTTTACGGATGAAACAACATTTGAAAAAGATGGAATAACAAATTACACAACTAACATCGGAATCCATATCTATATATATAAAAAGCAAGATGTTTGTGTGTGTGTCTGTCCATCTATCTGTCTGTATGTATGTCCTTTACACAAATCGACAATTTTTATCCGATTCTCACCAAACTTCACACAAATATTCTCTATGCTTCCGGTCAGGTCATGGGCTACTTATTTTTTCCGATTTCTCCCCGATGTTAGAATTCAATATCCCGATATCCGATCAGGTCTGATCAAGATCAGGATTTCAGCCCTTTAATCGTGGTTCTTGCTGCAGAATTTGCTCTAACTTGGTAAAATTATAGTTTTTGGTCTCAAACATTAGTAGATCTTCTCAGACGACTCATTTTTCCCGATATCGGAAATCGATATACCCGATATTCTATCGAATCTGATCAAAAATCGATATTCAGCCATCAATATGGCTCATTTTCTCCAATTTTACTCATGATGGGTACGATAAATTTTCAAGAACTTACTTGGGTTAGTTTATCCCTGGATGACTTATTTGACTCAGATATTGGAAATCGATACCCCGATATCCTTCCGGATCTGATCAAAAACAGGTCTTCATCCTTTTTATTTTGGTTTTTGCTTCGAGTTTTGCTCTAAGTAGGTATAATTGTAGTTCTTTGTCTTAGCCATGATATCATTTATTCCGAGGACTTATTTAGCGTTCAACATTCAGTTATTTGAGATCGACACCGGAAATCAAAATTTGACTTACATCCATTCATTTTAGTAAGTTCTACGGCATCGAGATCAACTTTTAAACAACGTACGTTTTTCGTGCCAATAGAGTCTGAGCTCCAGGATTAGTTTTAAAGCTTTCAAAATCACCCGAACAATTCCGGGCTATACTGCTAGTAATAGAATACATGCTAGACTTCATCATCATTTTACTATTAATGTGCCGACAGTAATTGCAGGTTGGTCACATCTTACAATATATATCTGTAGTATTCTTTTCTTTTCTTTATTTGGTTATGTATATTACATCTCCTTCGATAACTCCAAGGT
>JBBBDQ010000200.1:952500-982500 GCA_037127315.1 Ascarosepion bandense | reverse complement strand
TTGAAACTTCTGAATATCGTTTCTTATGGCTTTGTCCATAAGTGTATCAAATTTGATAAAAATCGAACCACTCCTTCTAAAACCCGATTTTTTCGATTATCGATTCCCGATATTTATCGGGTACCTCGACACAAAACCTAGCTAAGAACCCTCGCAGACGCTTATAGTACAACTGTGTAAATTTTCAAGAAAATTGGTTCAGCAGTTTCGGAGTCTATAGATAACGGACACACACACACAGACAAAGTTCCATTTATAAATAAGTTTACATTTATATTGTTCGTATCTGACATTTAAATGGTGAGACTTCAAACAATGTTCCAGAATTTCAAGACAGATTTTTAATGTCGGTGAACGGTATAAACAAGGGAGATTAATGTCGAAAGAAAGAAAGGAACAAGCAGCACCCGGCATTGTCCTGTAATATGCATGGTCTCATATTAATGTCGAGTCAACAGTACATTCATCTCGCTTCTTTGAATTTTCCGTATCTCTCTGCAATTGCTATCTAGCAAGGATCGCAGTCCTACACGGGATAAAAACTTTCGCCATTATCTGTTTATATCGACCAGGCGCGTGGTATGTGGATTCGGCTTTCCCCCCATTCTATGCTTCTTCAGTCGTGAATGGCGCCAACATCTAAATAAAATTGATAACGGATTCGCATAAAGTCGACATTGCGCCGGGGAATTGATGCCGATATAAGCGAGGAGGGAAGATTTGTATGTCAGAGTGTGCCTTTTTTACATACAGGGACTAAACAAAGATCTATCCAAATAAGAACAGTGAGATCAGACGTGCGTTATAGTGCGATGGATATCGGCTCGGAAAGAGAAATCGGAGAGGCGAGTTCGAATTCCACTTGAATTCGTTGTATTTACTTACGCGCAAATACTTTTGGGAAAGTATTAATCTATCTCTTCTCCCTCCAGCCATGGGTTAAATAGCAGGACAGATTGGGTTCTATAATCTTGGTGGGCAACCAGTCTACCGTAGAAAAAAATGGCAACCTACTGTGGGAAAATCTTCTGCTTAGTCAGTCATATCTAAATGATTTATAAATGGAACTTTGTCTGTGTGTGTGTGTGTGTGTGTGTGTCCTTTACCGATAGACTCCGAAACGGCTGAACTGATTTTTTTGAAAATTTACACAGTTGTACTATAAGCGTCTGCGAGTGTTCTTAGCTAGGTTTTGTGTCGAAAAACCCCTGATAAATATCCAAAATCGATAATCGAAAAAATCTGGTTAAAGAAGGAGTGGTTCGATTTTAATCAAATTTGATACACTCATAGACAAATACATAAGAAACAATATTCAGAAGTTCCAAGGTTGCAGTTCTTACAGTAGTGCAGAAAATCGATAATATATATATATATATATATATATATAAGGCAAGATGTTTCTGTGTGTGTCTGTTTATCTGCCCGTATGTCTGTATTTTTTCAGCACTTTCGTTTTAGTTTTTTGCTTCGAGTTTGGCTCTAAGTAGGTATAATTGTAGTTCTTAGTTTCAGCCATGATACCATTTACTCAGAGGACTTATTTAACCTTCAAAATTCAGTTTACGATAAAAAAAAAAAAATTATTTGATATCGATACCAGGAAATCAAAATTTGACTTACATCCATTCATTTTTCTTTCAGTCAACGGTTTCGCTTTAACTGGAAACTACTATTGCTTTTTAGTCTTTCGTGCCAACGTCCGAAAAGTCTGATATCCAGGGCCATGGATTAGTTTTAAAGCTTTCATTACACTCGAGCAACGCCGGGCTATACTGCTAGTCTCTATTAAGACAGGATCACCGAAGCGTGTATCACGTATGGCAGTTAAGTGACTGACCGTGATCAGACACATCGGGAAAAAGAATGAGAAGAACGATGTCACCAACACATTTGGGCGGGAAACATTTTTCAAAAATGCTTTGTAAAATTTTACCAAAGAACTCAACTTTGAAATCAATATTTAATCCACTGATAATTCCTGTTCGCCTTGCCAGATTAACCATTAAGTTGCGTCGAAAAACCGGAACACATTTAAAAATGCCACATCAACGCGGAAACAAAGATGCTTAAATTCAAGTCTCTTCTCTCGTGCCCGTTTAGAGCAGATATAGCTTATCAAAGGAGAAACAGAAATATGATTCCACAGAAGGATACTGAGGATACCATGAACCAAGCAAGTATGCAACGACGAGGTGTTGGAAAGGATGCAAACGAGAAGAAAACATACTTAACATCAGGAAGAGACACATGAGGTTCCTGGAACCCATAATGAGGAAGGATGGTTTGGAGAATCTGATACTCACAGGACGGATAGAGGAACAGTGAGACAGGGGGAAGCAGCAAGAGACATATTTGTTAGGTTTCAGCAAATGGATGGCGGAGCGGAATTTGGAAAAATATTAAGAGCCATAACGGACAGGAGCAAATGAAAGTCCATGATCGCCTACGTTCTGAAAGGACATGACACATGAAAAATAAAGATAGCTTTTCTTCGGACAAGGCATAAATCAAAACTGAAGCTGATTTGCCTGCTACATGAAGATTCCATCTCCTGTGCAGCATCTTCTCATTGCATGTAATGGCAAGACTCGTGTACTATTCTGAGACCTTTGCTCAACAGGAGGCAGAGATTGGAAATTTTCTGTTTCTACCACTATCTACTCTCGTTGTTTTCTCCCATTTTTATACCTGCCACCCAATACAAGATCTTCTTCTTCTTTTATGTGCTCTGTCCCTTCAGGACGTAGGCGATCGTGGCTTTCCACGTCTCCCTATCCCTGGTGGCTCTTAGCACGCCTTCTCCTATTACAACATGCAACCCTCATCCAACTGATTAGGTCCTTCAAATATGTTATCTGCTGCTTTCCCTTTATCTGGCCTTTATCAAGTTCTCCTAGCCCTCCTTCCTCAATGCATGTCCCAAGAACTTCTGCTGTCTCTTCCTGATGCTCAGTATTAATTTCCTTTTCGCTTCCATCATTTCCAAAACCTCATCATTGCTCACATGCTCGAACTCATATTCGCAGCATCCTTCTGTAGAACCACATTTCAGTTGCTTCATGTTTTTCCTTCATTTTTTATTATATTGTCCAGCATTCACTGCCATATTGAAGAACTGATATCACATAGTAATCCAGTTCTCTTTTCTTTGCTTCTAGCAAAATTGTCCTGTTTCTTAATACTTTACTCAATTTCTGGAATGCTTCTTTCGCCATGCCAA
This sequence comes from Ascarosepion bandense, assembly GCA_037127315.1. Classification (NCBI taxonomy): domain Eukaryota; kingdom Metazoa; phylum Mollusca; class Cephalopoda; order Sepiida; family Sepiidae; genus Ascarosepion; species Ascarosepion bandense. The sequence continues at coordinate 979,277 of JBBBDQ010000200.1, read as the reverse complement.
TTTGCCTTCGGATCTCTGTGTCGCACTTTCCGTCTTCTGTTATAACACTTCCCAGCTATTTAAATGTTTGTACCTGCTTGATTTTAGTATCCCCGACTAGTATTTAGCATATTGGGCTGCCTTTTTAACTGATGACCATGCATTCGGTTTTCTTGCAGTTTATTTCTAGTCCTTTCTTGTTTTCATTTAATCACTTTACGTTAGTGAATATAAAAGAGAATATCCTTTGAACACTCAATCCGTGACCTTTCTTGCTAAATATATTGGATCATAAATGACAGTAATATTTGGTGACAGGTGAATATTATGTATCGAATATGAGAGCAACAGAAAATGTAAACAAAAAGGACAGAATCAGAAAAAGAAAGTTGAAATTTCTAGGGTATATAATGAGGAAAGAGAGCTTAGAAAATGTATAACTCAAGAGACATATTGAAAACAGGGTGGGGTAAAGGGGAGCAGAGCATAACTTACCTGATGAGCTGGAGATAATGGATGGCTGAATATGGATGTGCGTTTTGGCGCATTGGATATCGGCTTGAAACGAGAAATCGGGGGGCCGAGTTTGAATTCCAGTTGAATTCATTGCATTCACTTACGCGCAAATACCCTTGGGAAAGGTATTAATCCGTCTATTCCTTCCAGTTATGGGTTAAATAACAGGACAGATTGGGTTCTCTAGCCTTGGTCGGTAACCAGTCTACCGCAGAAAGCAATGGCAACCTACTGCGGGATAATTTTCTGCCCAGTCAGTCATGTCTCTTTCGAGACATGATCGCCCAAGCGTGTATCACGTATGGCACTTAACTGACTGACTGAATATGGATTAAGGAAAGATAGAAAAACGACAAACTTTCCTAAGAACTACAAAGGGACATGGTACTTAGAAGAAAATGAAACTATCCGATGTCGACTTGCTTGGCATAAGGCCGCTTTTGACTAGCAGATCGACTGGACCAGTCGAGCGGAACCATGCATTACGAGATGGGTAAGTAAGACGCTGTCAGGAGAGCGTGTTATTGAACGTCCTGAACGCGTATCTTTTAAAGGTTGTTTGCGTCTGATAACCACTTTAGCAAATGGCACGTCAAATTATAGCCAGATATGCATTAAGAATTGGAGAAGTGTGTTTAGTGACCTCTACGGCTTGACCAAGATGTAGACAGTGTGTATGTGACGGGTGGGACATGAGAGTGGTTGAATAAAGCCTTATTAACCGAGTTCTATGGTATCCTGTGATGAATATAGATTTGCAGATCGATAATGTTTCGACTTGAACTTTACACCAATCGAACGTATAGAATAAGAAAGTTGCCAAGTGTTCGCGCGTCGGAGAATAGATTCAGTCAGTCAGTTAAGTGCCATACGTGATGCACGCTTGGGTGATCATGTCTCGAAAGAGACATGACTGACTGGGCAGAAGATTATCCCGTAGTAGGTTGCCATTAATTTCTGCGGTAGAGTGGTTGCCAGTCAAGGCTACAGAACCCAATCTGTCCTGTTATTTAACCCATAACTAGAGGGAAGAGACGGATTAATACCTTTCTCAAGGGTATTTGCGCGTAAGTGAATGCAAGGAACTCAACTGGAATTCGAACTCGGCTCTCCGATTTCTCGTTCCTAGCCGATATCCACTGCACCACAACGCACATTCACAAGTCGAAAATTCCAATTCTTTATTTTACAAGTTAAAAGATTAAGAAACCGGCATCGTCAATTTATAGCCAAATCCTAAAATAAACGATTTTCTGATAGTTTAGTATCGTATCCCGGACGATCAGAGTCCGATACAGTGACGTTCTGAGGTTGGGTGATGTTTATTGATGTCAAATCCTTGATTTCCTGTACACTAGGACTCAAGTAGCGTGGTGGCCATAGGGGATAATACTAAGAAATGTGAGGTATTTTAAATAAGTAAAACAGATTAAGCATTAAATAAGCACTTTATTCAAATTAAATATGAACTAGATGTTTATTTCACTCATTATTGGGTGCCATTCCGATATGTATGCGCCATTGAGCCGTCGCACCTTATGCTTCTGTCGCCTCTGCACGCTACTCGTTTGACCTCAAAGACTTTTCAAAGTTCTGATATTTGGTCAGATTTGGTGAAGGTAGTTGGGCCGATAACTTTTCAGCATCCCTCGTAGAGTTTATATCGAAGTTGTAATTTACTAATCTTAGGACATGAGCCTATATATATATGGGTCACCTTGTGAGAATCAAACTCCTCTGTAGTGATCGTCAACCAAACAAGCGTGTTAACCATTATACCACCATGAGAAATTACTGTTCGTATCTATCTATCTATCTATCTATCTATCTATCTATCTATCTATCTCAGTCTCTTCATATCTATCTATCTATCTATCTATCTATCTATCTATCTGTCTGTCTCTTCATATCTATCTATCTATCTATCTATCTATCTATCTATCTATCTCATCTCAGTCTCTTCATATCTATCTATCTATCTATCTATCTATCTATCTATCTAGTCTCTTCATATCTATCTATCTATCTATCTATCTATCTATCTCAGTCTCTTCATATCTATCTATCTATCTATCTATCTATCTATCTATCTAGTCTCTTCATATCTATCTATCTATCTATCTATCTATCTATCTATCTATCTATCTCAGTCTGTTCATATCTATCTATCTATCTATCTCAGTCTCTTCATATCTATCTATCTATCTATCTATCTATCTACAGCTTGTGATGGGGAAATTGTCGCTATTTTATGTTTTTAATTTTGCGGATGCTCTTTGTTTTTTTTTTATTATTTTATTATTATTTCGTCGAGTGCATAGTATAGTAGGGTCAGTTGGGCACTGTCTGTGAAAAAAGGAGCAACATGGCAGAATTTACTCCGCCAGAAATTTGGAAACGGCATTTTGTAGTGCTTGGAATTCGCTCCAGAAGTTACAATACAGATATTTCAAAGTGTTTGGGTGTTAATCTGAGGGCAGTACAGAGAATTCGGAAAGAGTTAAATGAGTCTAATGGTGATTATGAGTGTTTCGTTCTCTGTGTGACTTTATCAAAGCAATGTGGTATTGACATGTCTTGATAAAATCCCAAACAACAAGTCCTCACGAAAAAATTAATGCTTGTTAATTTGCTAAAGTTTTAGGAAGGAGTTCAAGACTATCACATTTCCGCACTTTTGTGCATATACTACCTGCTTTCAATATATATATATACACTACCGGCCATACTTATTAGACCACCCCAGTGTTTTAAAAAATGATGTATTTCATACTATTCTTTAGTATTCATTGCCAAGTGAATAATTGTAAATGAAAATAGAATGATTCTTTTGTTAATACTGCACAATAACATGTGCATCAAATGAATTTATAAATATTTAATAATTATCTCTATTGCAGATTCATCAATGAAAGTATAAAGAAAATTTAGAGTGATTCGAACGAGTTCATCTTTGCTTCTTTGCCTTGTTAAATTTTGCAAAGTAATAATAACAAAAAAAGCCATTCTATTTTCATTTAAAATTATCCACCTTGCAATAAATACTAAAAATAGTATGAAATACATAATTTCTTTTTTAAAAACCTGGGGTGGCGTAATAATTATGGCCGGTACTATATATATATATATATATATATATATATATATATATATATATATATATATGTGTGTGTGTGTGTGTGTGTGTGTGTGTGTTCGGACCAGTCACGTACCATGCGTAGCTGGGTTCATATGAGAGCATCTTTAGTTTTTAGAAAACACTTAATACGCTATTGAATAGTGTCTCACCCTGTCGGCTGGGGCTTTAGAAGAGTACCCTACCACCCACCCAACGAAGAGTGCTGGGTATGACGATAAACTAGATCCGGGACCTGGGTTTGACGATAAACTGCATCCAGCAGAAAGGCCTCGAATTGAGAAATTTCGAGCAGCAGCGAACCACCTCTTAATTGCTGTTGTTCCCAGGTTCACACTAACCCAGTGTGGTAACACCTGTTAGGGTCCCAGGTATGGGTAATTAATCAACCCCCCAAACTGAGGTCAAAATACTATGAGAGTATAAAAATAAATTTTTGAACAAGAAAATATTACCAGCAATACATTTTTAAGGGTAAAAATATTACCAGCTATTTATTGATGAAGAAAAATACTACCGACGAGAAATGCATTAAAACCCTGTTAGCATAGAACTAACGGTTACATCTAGACATTTCATATGTAAAATAATGAAACCCTGCTGCCATTCTAGTGCTGCCCTTAAATTCAAAAGTCTCGGTACCAGAGAGAAATCTCATCAGAATAATTACCATAAAAGACACATGGAAGCTATGTTACGAGGGTGGGAAGGTGACTGAAGCCAGCTATATATTATATTAATATATGCTTTGCAGTGCAGTGGATATCGGCCTGGAAGGAGAAATTAGAGATCCGCGTTCGAATTCCTCTTACGCGCAAATACTTTTGGAAAGGATATTAATATGTTGCTTCTCCCTCTAGCTATAGGTTAAATAGAAGAACAGATTGGGTTCTATAGCCTTGGTTGGCAATCAGTCTACCGCAGAAAGTAATGGCAACCTATTGCAGGAAAATCTTCAGCCCAGTCAGTCATGTCTCGAAAGAAACGAGTATCACGTATGTCACTTAACTGACTGAAATTACTAGGCTTAGTTTAGTCAGGAAAAAGATAGAATGGTATGATATCATAAGGCTTGAACATACATTCTTCTTCTTCTATCTGCCTTGTCCTTTCAGGACGTAGATGATCACTCGTTATTGTGTCATTGTAATCATTTTCATTGAGCTTAAATAGTCACAAATAAGTCCAGATTAAGAGATTAATTCGTTGGACGACCGGATCATCAACCAACCAAAAACTGCGTCATTTCATGTGTGACACCCTAATATATATATATTTAATCATTTCACCCCAAGCAAGGCAATTTTACTGCCACTGGTGAGCAGGGGGTTACATAGGAAGAAAGTGATGAGAAAGGGGGACAGGTTAAAGGGGATATCAGGAAGAGGTTAAGAGAAGGGTAAGAATACTGGTGTGATGAGAGTAGAGTGGACGGAAAAAAGAGCCTGAGAGAAAGGATGCGACTCAGTGAGATAGATGACTATTAACCTTAGATTTAAATTCTAGGAGATTGTAGCTGTCGGAAAAGCAAGTATTAGGAAGGGAATTCCACAAACGGGAAGTGCGAGAAAAAAAAAAGCTGATAGAGTATAAGTTTCGGTTACATTTTATTGGTTTCACTTTAAAATGGTGGGACCTAGTTGCTAGTCTAGTAGCTCGAGTAAATTCCTACATAGGGGGCACCAGTGAGCTAAGTTCATTGGAGCAGAAGCCATGAAAGTATTTGTAGAAGAGACACAGAGAAGCCATATTACGCCGGTGATAGAGTGACTGCAGCTGAGCTGCCAAGTTGGTATCGATAAAATTACAGATTCTTTGTTGGATTTTGTCAAGAACTTCATGGTGAATAGCAGGGACACCCGGCCAGATGTGGCAGCAGTATTTAATACGGATGGTAGATTTATAATATGACATATAACAAAACATCCAAGGGCGCAGCAGTCTGATTCATGCCCAACGTAATCGTCAGGCTATATATATATGAGTAAATGGGAAACGTGATAGGAATAAAAAAAAAATCAAGGATGAGAAAAATGCGGCACAGAACAACAGAGGAATGACTATGGATCATGTTAAATATTAAAGTTTGAAACCGACACAATCGACCTGTTAGAAATGGCAGCGTTGCCGCCCGTCCCACTCCGTACAAATTCTTCATGCGACTTCCGTTGTAGCTTTTTCGTACTTTCTTCGCCGTATAAATATCGACTCACCCCTAGCTGATCATTTATATGCTAAATCGTGTGGTTCGATTCTCGCGGAGCCTACTCAGCCTCCGTTTTATGCCGATTCAGTTTCTCCAAACACAACTGAAAATACTTGAGCTCTTCATGTGTGCCTACTGTAACTTGATGCGTAGATAATTTCGCTCGCTTATGTAAGAAAAGAGTACTGGATTGCTATGTGATGTCGGTTCTTCAATATGGCAGTGAATGCTGGACAATATCATCAAAGATGAAGGAAAAACTTGAAGCAATTGAAATGTGGTTCTACAGAAGGATGCTGCGAATAGCATGTGAGCAATGATGATGTTTTGGAATGGATGGAAACGAAAAGAAAATTAATACTGAGCATCAGGAAGAGACAACTGAAGTTCATGGGACATGCAATGAGGAACGAAGGCTTGAAGGACCTAATACTAACAGGCAGATAGAGGGAAACTGAGACAGGGGAAAGCAGCGGATAGCATATTTGAAGGGCGTGAGCAGGTTAATTACAGAACGAGGGTTGCGTGGTGTAACAGGAGAAAGCGTGCTAAGAGCCACCAGGGATAGGGAGATGTGGAAAGCCATAGAAGAAGAATATATATGCCAAATGTTTATAAGAAATTATAATGTGGGTATAAAATGGGGGATCAATTATATATTATAATCAATATATAAACTGATCCCTCATTTTGTGGCAATGATAGTTTTTTATACATTTATATTCTAGATTTATGGGCTTGAGTTAGTGGATGACAGAACGGGGGTTGCGTGGTGTAACAGGAGAAAGCGTGCAAAGAGCCACCAGGGATAGGGAAATTTACCTGGTATCTCTTCTGCTTATTTAAGCATTTTGAGATTTTCATACACAGTAAAATATTCTCAAATAACAAAGAGATAATTGAAGCTATTCAACTATTTATCACGGCAAAAGATGTGTACTTTTTTAAAAGGGTATCAAGAATTTAGAGGAGTCAATCGTCAGCATGGTACCTATTTGATAGCTGCGTAGTAGACATTTCTTGCCAGAGAAGTACAATAATCTGACGTGATATTGATTCCATAATTAATCGAGAAACCTCTTGGATGATGTCGAGCTATTCCAATTCAATCTCTATTCACAGCTTCCTAATATTTGTAGATGTTGGAATATACCCCTCCACCACATCCCATAAGTGCACAGTTGGGCTAGTATCTGGCGATCGTGGTGACCAAACCATTCATCAGAAATTTCTAGAGTGCTCCACAAATCAATTCTGGGTAACTTGAACCTGATGAGAAGATGGTCTATCCTGTTGGAACATCTCATTGTTGTAAGGATACATATAGATTGCTAATTTTAATTCTTTTGTTTTCGAGGAAAGATGGCAAGTTTTTTGAAACTCAAAAAATAACGGATATTAACTTTAAATACAATGAAAACCTATACATTGCTTAAAACTATTAATTTAATATAATTCACAATTATTATTTTTTTATTTATTTCAGTCAGTTAAGTGCCATAAGTGACACACGTTTTGGGCGAAAGAGACATGACTGACTGGGCAGAAGATTATCTCTCAGTATGTTGCCAATGCTTTCTGCGGTAGACTGGTTGCCAGCCAAGGCTATTGAACCCATTCTGTCCTATTATTTAACCCATAACCGGAGGGAAGAGACGGATTAGTACCTTTCCCAAGGTTATTTTTGGGTAAGTGAATGCAAGGAATACAACTGGAATTCGAACTCGGTTCCCCGATTTGTCGTTCCGAGTCGATATCCACTACACCACAACGCACATAACTGGTTTACAGGCCGTAAATCTGAGTAATTGGGCTTCCGGCCCAAAACTAAAGAGACCACTGGTCCAGCTGATAAAACGTCAATGATAATTTTGAGGAAATAAGTAAGAGAGTACTGGATTGCTCTGTTATGTCTGTTCTTCAATATGGCAATGAATGTTGGACAATCTCATCAAAGGAACACGGCACATAGAATAAAAAGAAAGACTTGAAGCAACCGAAATGTGGTTCTACAGAAGGATGCTGAGGAAATTGTGGCCGGAACATGTGAGCAATGATGAGGTTTTGGAGAGAATGAAACGAAAAGGAAACAAAAACGAATGAGAATGAAAATGAAAAGGAAACTAAGACTTAACATCACGAAAAGACTGCTAAAGTTTTTCGGACATGTAATGAGGAAGGAAGATTTGGAGAATCTGATACTCACAGGTCAGATATAAGGAAAGAGAGACGGGGGAAAGCAACGACAGGCTTGGACTAATGGATGACACAGCGGGATTTGGATGGGGTAACAGGAGAAAGCACGCTAAAAGCCACTCGGAATAGTTGTAGAAGTCGTTTTTCGCCTACGTCTTAAAGGGACACGACACATAGAAGAAGAAGAAGAAGAACTTTGAATTTCTCAGTTCACTCCATGGAACTTCAAAACCTCATTTTATTTTGAATCGGGTTATTTTTGTCCGAAAATCACAAACTTTGCGGAACTCAAACTCACTTTCAGATGTTTCGGTTTTAGTAAGAATTCTAGTTATTGCTTTTTAAAACAATAAAAATTGTTAAGGGAGTCAAAAGTGTATACAGTAATAGCATTCTGAAGGAAATAACCATCCTTTTGAAACACCATTATTTTGCACTGACAAAGATTTAACATTATTGGTTGTTTGTTTCTTATTTAATTACAAATGTATTTTCCATTTTTTCCAAGAATAAAGAAAATGTATAAACCCACTTTAAAATGATTGCGCTTTATTGAGAATTCTAATCATTGCTTTTTAAAACAATAAAAATATGTACGCTTTTCAATCAGGGGATCTTGGGACTTATATTAAATTAAAACTTTCCAGATATCACGCCCATCCTTAATATTTACCTCGCCCCCTCCCTTGGCCAGTCGTTTCTAATGAATTTTTAGAACAACTGTCATTTTCCGACCTTTTTTTTTTTTAATCATATCACTCCGAGCAAGGCGGTAACGCCACTGATGTGCAAGGGGCTACGTAAGAGTGAAAAGATTGGAAAAGAGAAAGCCGGAAACCACATCCTAAACAGGGAACAAGAGATGAGCCTCTACACCTGTTCAATAGACGTGGGTGGAGTGTGAACCGGGCGATAGAAATAAATAAATAAAAGAAAAGAGTGAAAAGATTGGAAAAGAGAAAGCCGGAAACCACATCCTAAACAAGGAACAAGGGATGAGTCTCTTCAAGAGTTCCTACATGAACTAGTTAGAAAGCAGAAAGAAATGACTACATATAAACGGTTGAAACTTGAGAGATCGTGTTAGACGCATCAGGAAGGAGAATACAACCGTCAAACTTTGTGAAGTTATCTGCGTTGACGAACTTGTTAGACGCATCAGGAAGGAGAATACAACCGTCAAACATTGTGAAGTTATCTGCGTTGACGAACTTGTTAGACGCATCAGGAAGGAGAATACAACCGTCAAACATTGTGAAGTAATCTGCGTTGACGAACTTGTTAGACGCATCAGGAAGGAGAATACAACCGTCAAACATTGTGAAGTAATCTGCGTTGACGAACTTGTTAGACGCATCAGGAAGGAGAATACAACCGTCAAACATTGTGAAGTAATCTGCGTTGACGAACTTGTTAGACGCATCAGGAAGGAGAATACAACCGTCAAACATTGTGAAGTAATCTGCGTTGACGAACTTGTTAGACGCATCAGGAATGTCAGATGATAAAACTTTTGGAAATTGTAAGGTGCTTTTCGTTACCAAATTTGTTAGACCTATCAAGGAGGTCAAAAATGGGAACTGTAGAAATATGTGAGGCAATCATCGTTTCCAAACGTGTTAGACGATATCGGAGTATAAAACTGTCGAAATTTGTGCGATAATTTTCGTTACATGTCATATCGCGGGAACGATATAAATAAGAAGGTAAATTCCAACTGGAAATCTTTACACAACACGTAAAGGGTAAACAAATAACAGGGTTTATTGTACGGGAAAATTACAATTAACAGAGTTCCATAAAATGGTAGGTCAAGACGAAATGGGAGCGGAAGTCGAATCGTCTCGTACTTCTTTACTTCGATACTTCTTAATCTCTTTGGTGAATCAACTGTCAGGGGTGATAGGATGTTCCATTATAACATTACAGTATATGTTAGACGCATCAGGAAAATCGGAGGATAAAACAACCGAAATTTGTGGAATAAACTTCGTAATCGAATGTCTTAGACGCATCAACAATTTCAGAGGATCCAACAGTCGAAATCTATAAAGAAATCTTCGTCATCAAATATGTTAGACTAGCAGTATAGCCCGGCGTTGCTCGGGTGTAATGAAAGATTTAAAAGTAATCCATGGTCCTGGAGCTCAGACTCTTTCGACGTTGGCACGAAAGACTAAAAAGCAATAGTTGTTTCCAGTTAAAGCGAAACCGTAGACCGAAAGAAAAATGAATGGATGTACGTCAAATTTTGATTTCCTGGTATCAATATCAAATAATTTTTTTTTCGTCATAAACTTAATTTTGAAGGCTAAATAAGTCCTCTGAGTAAATGGTATCATGGCTGAGATTAAGAAATACAATTATACCTACTTAGAGCCAAACCCGAAGCAAAAACTAAAATAAAAGAGCTGAAAAAAAAATAGACATACAGGCAGATAAACAGACACACACACAAACATCTTGCCTTTTATATATATACTAGCAGTATAGCCCGGCGTTGCTCGGGTGTAATGAAAGCTTTTATATATATATTATCGATTGCAACCTTGACACATCTGAATATCGTTTCCTATGTCTTTGTCTATGAGTGTATGAAATTTGATTAAAATCGGACCACTCCTTCTATAAGCCGATTTTTTAGATTATCGATTTTCGATATTTATTGGGGGTACCTCGACACAAAACCTAGCTAAGAACACACGCAGACGCTTATAGTACAACTGTTTAAATTTTCCAGAAAATCGGTTCAGCCGTTTCGGAGTCTATAGGTAACGGACACACACACACACACACACACACACACACACACACACACACACACACACACACACACACAGAGACAAAGTTTCATTTATAAATAAGTTTAGATACATCCAGAAAGAAAGAAAATGAAACAGTCGAAATTGTGATCTGTGTTACCGCACGTGTCAGAAATGTCGGATGATACAACGGTTGGAATTTGTGAGGTCGTCTTCGTTACTGAACGTGTTAGATGCATAAGGAATGTTGGATGATACAACGGTGGAAATTTGTGGGATAATCTTCGTAACCGAGTGCGATAAACCTATCATAAAATTCGGACGATACAATGTTCGGAATTCGTAAGGTAACATTGTCATCGAAGACGTTAGACGTATGAAGAATATTGGATGATACAACGGTCGGAATTTGTGAGGAAATCTTCGTGTTAAACGCTTCAGGACGGTCGGAGTATACAACAGTATACAACTTGTAAGGTAATCTTAATTACTGAACCTGTTAGACGCTTTATGACAATCAGAGAATACAACGGTCAAAATTTGTGATGTAATCTTCGTTACCGATTATGTTAAACGTATCACGAAAATCAGGTGATGCCACGATTCATTGTGACAAATACAAGTAAAATTATACTGTTACAAAATGGTCAGAGTATAGTAATTCTTTCCCTCTTGATTTCCTGAAAAAAGCTGAACGGAGACAGATGAGAAAAAGGGTTTGACGCATGTCATTCACATACGAAAAATGAAGAGACAATTCATGCATACAAAAACCTGAATTCAAACAAATATTAATGAAATTATAGTGGGTGCAATGTTGAATCATAAAGTGTTTTGTAAGTAGCCGTTAGGGGATTTTAATTTACATGCCCTTTTTAAATAACTCCAGTGGAAGTCACGCTGAAGCGGGAGTATCATATTTGCGTTGTCGTCTGCTTGTATCAGTTCTAGATTTCTTTACAGGTCGATGTCGATTAAGTCGTTTGTTGAGTTATGCAAAGAGATGGACAGAATATTGCTAGCAAACAAACAGACGGACAAATAAACATGGTTTGCAACAACATCATCCACTTTCCCATCCAGTGTCGGGTGAAAATCCTGCTGTCATTACGCAGATGCGAGTTGATTCCTCCTTCCTCCTTTCGTCATCCCTGGGCTCATTTGGCCGCGAAAAGAGCATTCCATTCCGTATAGTGATTGTTACTATGCAAACATCTTTATTTGTGCTTTCGTCAAATCGCATTGTCGGTAATATGCGTAACAATGAGCGTTATAGAACAAAGCCCAATGTGTGTGTGTGTGGGGGGGGACAGCACGAAATAAGTTATTGTCTAGATTTTCCCTTTCATGCTTTCATTGATTCTCTCTTGTTTTCGTCATTAGTTATCTCTCTCTCTCTTTCTCTCTCTCTCTCTCTCTCTCTCTCTCTGTCTCCTTTCTTTCAATTTTTTTTTTCAATTCGTCTGTCTTTCTTCCTTTGTCTTTCTTCTGTTCTTTCTTTCTATCTTTCTTTCTTTTATTGCGTCATATTTTTCTTATTTTACTTTTGCTTTCTCTTTTCTTTCTCTCTTTGTTTTCCATTATTTATTTTTTATCATTCTTTCCTTTATTATTGAGTCATATTTGGCTTTTCCCTACCTTTCTTTCTGTTTTTGTTTATTTCTTGTTTAGTTTCATTTCCATTCTTTTTCTTTCTTTTCTTTCTTTCTTTCTTTATTTATTTATTTATTTATTTATCGAGCAATATTTCTTTTTCTCACATTTCATTCTTTTTTTCTTTCTTGTTTCTTTCTTGCTTGCTTGCTTTCATTTTCTCTTCATTTTTCTTTTTTCTTTGTCTTAATTTCCTTCTTTCTTTCATTATTGCGTCATATTTTTCGTATTTCTTTCTTTCTTTCTTTCTTTCTTTCTTTCTTGCTTACCTGTTTTAATCTTCTTTTTTTCTTTTTTCTTTGCATCCATCTTTTATTGCACATATTTTTACCTTTTCTCTTTGTCTTCTTTCCTTTCGCTCTTTCTTTTGTCATTGCGCCATATTTTTCCTTTTCTTTCTTTCTTTCTTTCTTTCTTTCTAGCTTTCATTTTTTTATTTCTTGCTTGTTTTTATTGCGTCATAGTTTTCTTTTTCTCTATTTTTTCAACATTACGTCATATTTTCTTTTTTTCTCTCTCTTTCTGTCATTCTTTCTCTTTGTCTGCTTTTCTTTCCTTGTTTTTCTTTCTTTTGTTGCATTGTTTTAAACTAATTTTCCTTCAGTCTTTTACTTTATACTCTTTCCTTACTTTTCTCTCGATATTTTTACCCCCTCGACTTCCCCTCGTCTCTCGTTTTTACTCGCGTTTTCTCTTTCTCTCTCTCTTTGACTCACTCACTCATATATATATATATATATATATATATATATATATATATATATACTCACTCATATATATATATATATATATACTCACTCATATATATATATATATATATACTCACTCATATATATATATATATATATATATACTCAATCATATATATATATATATATTTTCTAGACATATTCTATTAAATATAAGAGACAATGAATGTCTATTATGTTTAATCATGAGCCGTTCTAAACGTCGTATTTTTGCTTTAATTTCAGTTGAAAATAAAGACAAAAATTCTCCAACATTTGGATAATTATTTATTGGTTTTCTTCTAAGCTTTCGGCTCACATGAGCCATCTTCAGAGAGGTAGTTTAAACTGAAATATTATAAAATCCACCATCACCGACGATTTTATTTTGTGTTGACATAAAACTCCGCTTGGCAACGGCAATAGTTACCAAAAATAATAAACGCTGTTCTTAAGTTTGCGATGCGGTTTTATGACGTCACACCGCGGGATAGCGCGAAATGACAACAAAACCATCTAGTCAAATGCAATGTAATATGTTATTTCCTGTTTTAAAGTTGATTTTATTGAGTGTTGGTTGTTTTGATTTGATGTACATGGCCTCCAATATCTGCAGGTTCCTCTTACTGTGTGTATGAGTAAGGATCACCGTATTGTTGACCAAAATCTGTCTGATATTACCTACATGTTTAAAACATAAACATGTAGGTAATATCAGACAGATTTTGGTCAACAATACGGTGATCCTTACTCATACACACAGTAAGAGGAACCTGCAGATATTGGAGGCCATGTACATCAAATCAAAACAACCAACACTCAATAAAATCAACTTTAAAACAGGAAATAACATATTACATTGCATTTGACTAGATGGTTTTGTTGTCATTTCGCGCTATCCCGCGGTGTGACGTCATAAAACCGCATCGCAAACTTAAGAACAGCGTTTATTATTTTTGGTAACTATTGCCGTTGCCAAGCGGAGTTTTATGTCAACACAAAATAAAATCGTCGGTGATGGTGGATTTTATAATATTTCAGTTTAAACTACCTCTCTGAAGATGGCTCATGTGAGCCGAAAGCTTAGAAGAAAACCAATAAATAATTATCCAAATGTTGGAGAATTTTTGTCTTTATTTTCAACTGAAATTAAAGCAAAAATACGACGTTTAGAACGGCTCATGATTAAACATAATAGACATTCATTGTCTCTTATATTTAATAGAATATGTCTAGAAAATTACTTGCTGCCTCGATATACTAAATATATATATATATATATATACTCACTCATATATATATATATATATATATACTCATATATATATATATATATATACTCACTCATATATATATATATATACTCATATATATATATATATATATATATATATATGAGTGAGTATATATATATATATATATATATATATATACTCACTCATATATATATGTATACACGAGTGAGTAAGGAACAAAGAAAAAATTACAACGTTCAAAAAATTAATTTGAAACAGTACTCGATATATCATATAGAGCTGTGAATATTTATTATAAATGATAGTTTAGAACATGTGCAAATTTTTATCCACTACAAAGTGTACATTTTGTTTCAACATTGAAGTGACAATGTCTCCTCAGGTTACAAGATAGAAGACTTATCCCCTTATCACTAACCCCACCTACATGCACACATCTGTCCTATTATTTAACCCATAACTGGAGGGAAGAGACAGCTTAATACCTTTCCCAAGGGTATTTGTACGTATGTGAATGCAAATAACTCAACTGGAACTCGAACTCTGCTCCCCGATTTGTTGTTCCGAGTCGATATCCACTGCACGACAAAGCACATCCTTTTATATATATATGTTGGTTTTATATATATATATATATATATATATATATATATATATATATATATATATATATAAATAAATTAGAGAAAATTTTCAAATTTATATTGGCTCTGTATTCTTAATACATTGAGCTCTCTGCCTACATCACCTTTTAATGTTAAAAGTTTTTTTAATATTGATTAGGATCAGGTTCTTGGAATTTACCTTCCTACTCTTCCACTTCGGATTAAAGAAAAACAAATATATATATATATATATATATATATATATATATATATATATATATCACGCACATTTTACATAGATAAAATTCTTTGTAATTGGTTAGCTGTAGTTGTGAGTACATTTTTTTTATTCTTTAAGGCATGGCTACTACCAGGAATCCCTTCCATGATTTCTTTCAGAAAAAATATCCGATTAATCGAAGGGCTCCAACGACAATTGTAATTATTGGTGTTCTCATGTTGTAATTATTATTATTATTATTATTATTATTATTATTATTATTATTATTATCATTATTATTATTATTGTCGTTGTTGTTGCTGTTGTTTTATACGCTCCGTACTTAACGTCATCAAGTGTTGAAGACATTCGAATGAATGAATGAGTTGAATGAATAAATGGTTCACTTAACCGAATGTTTCCCTTAAAAGTATGTTAGCAGTTCCTATCACGGAACGTTCCGCTCCTGAACCGTCACAACCCCGCCCTGTGTTGCAATTTGGGTTAACGAACACATCTCGGAAGTGCATTTCGGTCGCGTTACAGTCGTTGCACGCATCACTGTAATTTGCCTTTCGCTCGACGGGAGATAGTTCGCTCTTGTGCCACTGTCGCAATGGGTTATAATCCGTCCACTCTTAAGTCCTTTACGATTGCCTGCTAGACGTCGTTCTACCCACCGGTCATATATTCCCCACCTTCAGCCCACAACTCGCGTCCGAACCCCACGATTCATCTGACCACGCCACCTGAGTCCTGCTTGGGAAAATCCCTGCAACGGCTTTCATATAGAACCGGGATAATTTCGCTATTATTTGCGTTGAGTTAGCATTGCTCGACAGATGCACATGCGCGTGCGACTGGAAGAGAATTGAAAATGGCTGCCTGGAATTCATTAAACGGAAAAGTGAGGTCGGGCGGTAGAAAAAAAGGAAAGACAATATTCGTAGAGAAATTAGTAAAAGGAAGAAGTACGAAAGAAGAGAAAAAAAAGAAGAGGAAGCAAAGGCGGAGTTTAGTTGAATACTTCAAAGTAGGAAAGTAGAAAAGAAAAATGTAGGCAAGAAAGACTTAGAAATTGTGATACAGAAAGGTAAAGGAAGACACTAAAAAGTGATCAGAGCGAAAGAAAGAGTGAAAGAAAAAATAGAAAGAAAGAGAAAGAAAATTAAGGAGTAAAAAGAAAGAAAGAAAGAAAGAAACAAACAAACAAACAAACAAACAAACAAACAGAAAGGAAAGCAATTAAAAAGAAAAGGTAAAATAAATAAATAAAGAAATAAAGAATGAACACAGGCGAAGTAAAAGAAAGAAAGAAAGAAAGAAAGAAAGAAAACTGAAAGGAAGAAAGAAAAAAGGCATTTAAAAATATGAACACAGAAGAAAGAAAGAAAGAAAGAAAGAAAGAAAGAAAGAAAGAAAGAAAGAAAGAAAAAAACAAGTAGAAAGGAGATATAAAAGAAACAAAGACAATTAAAAAAAAGCTCATGGAAGTAAATGAACGAAAGAAAAAAGACAAAAAAAAAAGAAAGAGAAAGAATGAAAAAATGAAAGACAATTAAAAAGAATATAGAAGAAGTAAAAGAAAGAAAGAAAAAAGAAAGAAAATCAATTAAACGAAGAAGTAAAAGAAAGAAAAAGCGAGAAAAAACAAAAGAAGCAAGCAAAGGTATTTAAAAAGAATATACGAGAAAGAAAAAGAAAGAAAGAAAAGCAATTAAGGAGAGGTAAAAGAAAGAACGAAAAGAAAGAAGGAATGAAAAAGAAGAAAATTGGAGACGTAAAAAAAGAAAGAACAGCAACTAAAAAGAAAAAGAAAAGAAAGAAAGAAAGAAAAAAAGAAAGAAAAAGAAGTAATTAAAAGGGGTAAATGAAAGAAAGAAAAGCAACTAAAAAGAAGGAAAGAAAAAAGAAAGAAAGAAAGAAAAAGAAGTAATTAAAAAGAGGTAAATGAAAGAAAGAAAAGCAACTAGAAAGAAAGAAAGAAAGAAAGAAAGACAGACTTTAAGAGTAAGAAAGTATGCAAAGTAAAAAGAGTGATGTGTGGAAAAGAAGAGAAAGAATTTCAAGAGTAGGTATAGGGGGGGTAGAGATTAAAGAAGAAGAGAAAATGAATGATGATGAAAGAGATATGAAAGAAAAAAAGGAAGAAAATACAGAAGGACGAAATAACGAAAAAGATATAAAAGAAGAAATATAGGAAAAAAGAAATAAAGAAAAATAAAAGCAGAAAACGAAATGAGATGGAAAATGGAAGTTGAAAAAAAAACAAACACAAATATGCAAGAAAGAGAGATAAATGCATATATATATATATATATATATCTCAGTCAACACATACAAGCCTGTTTCGTAGCTCATCAGTGTGGCTAGATGCATCCAGTCGCCTCTAGCCTAGCCGGTATCGAAAGCTCGACCGATTTGGTGTTAGTCAGAGTCGCTACCCCCTATGCCATTGACGCATGGTATCATATAAGTGAAATTTTAACGTGTTGTATATCAGCAGTGTTTACACACGCCAGTCACCGAGAAAACTCAATTCATTTCTAAAGAGTCACGCATATAGCTGAAGTGGAAACTGTTTTTAAAAAAAAAATTCGTAGAGAGTCAAACAACTTACCTATTTTTTATCGACAATAATTTATTAAATTCTAAAACGGAAATATTAAATAAATGTATGCATAGAAAGCCTTGGCTTTTGAATTAAATTTGTTTATGGTAAGTTGTTCATTTATGGTTTTCTTTTTTTATTTTCGTTTTTGCAATTACTAATCTTTTTAAAAATATAATATATATGAAATTTGGTTTCTTAATAAAGTTCTCCCCTATTTGTGTTTGGTGTCTTCTTTCTTGGTCACGTGGGTTGATTGAATTTCCTTTATACTCGCCGTTTGTTTCTTTTTTTGTTAGCCAGCTTTCCCTGACCATCCGTTTAAGTGAAACCTAGGTAGATTGTATAGCTCTCTAGGCATTCTTTATTTATTCCGGTCTACCTAAGTATTGAGCGCTTTTTTTGTTAGTTGATTGCTCGTGTCGAGGTTTTTTCTTTGGGCGACGTGCTGACTCGGTCCGAGCTCTTTTGACTCATGTTCATGTACTTAGCTCTTTCCTTTTTAAAACCATTTTTCCCTTCTTCGTAGGTACGTTTAATAATGTAAGATGTTGTCTTTTATAAAGATAGCTAAAACACAGAACACGGGAGCTGGATTAAACGCAGCCATGTAGCTGGGCCGTTTATCCCACCGCTGCCACCATTTAATAATGTAAGATGTTGTCTTTTATAAAGATACCGAAAACACAGAACACGGGAGCTGGATTAAACGCAGCCATGTAGCTGGGCCGTTTATTCAGGAAACGTGGGGAAAAGGAAGTCCCTATCTTTTTTTCTTTTTTATTGGAGAGGGCCTGTCAAAGGGGGACAACTCATATCTTCACAGTACGTGGAAGGCTTTTCGACACGAGTATAGTTATTATCTCATATATATATATATATATTATAAATAATAGTTTAGAACATGTACAAATTTTTATCCACTACAAAGTGTACATTTAGTTTCGACACTGAAGTGACAATGTTTCATCAGGTGGTGTGGAAAGGAATGGAAAGTCTCTTATCTTATATTTGGTGAGTTGTGTGCGGGATGTTGGTGGGATTAGTGATAAGGTGATAAGTCTTGTATCTTGTAGCCTTGGCTGGCAACGAGTCTACTGCAGAAAGCAATGGCAACCTACTGCGGGATAATCTTCTGTCCAGTCAGTCATGTCACTTTCGAGGCATGATCACCCAGATAGTGTTGTGTTGATGGCAGCCTCGAAAATAAAACTGAAATGACTCTTAGACAAATTTTAAAAGAAAGACAAAAACTGAGTTAACTAACTGTAAGAAAACAGAATTCATGTGTACCAACAAAAAACATTGCTGAAGATATTAGCTCTGTATTATTCTTTTATGTGTCATGTCCTTTCAGGATGTAGGCGATCATGGCCTTCCACATCTCCTTGTCCCTGGTGGCTCTTAGCACGCTTTCTCCTATTGCACCATGCAATTCTTGTTCCGTCATCCATCTTATCAGGTCCTTCAAATATGTTATCCGCTGCTTTCCTCTGTCTCTTTTTTCCTGTATCTGGCCTGTTAGTATTAGGTTCTCCAAGCCCTCCTTCCTCATTGCATGTCCCAGGAACTTTAACTGTCTCTTCCTGATGCTCAGCATTAATTTCCTTTTCGTCTCCATCCTTTCCAAAACCTCGTCATTGCTCACATGCTCGATCCATGATATTCGCAGCATCCTTCTGTAGAACCGCATTTCATTTGCTTCAAGTTTTTCCTTCATTTTCGAAGATATTACCCAACTCTGTATTAGGGACATCAAAATTAATCAGGTAATTTAGCAGTGTAGTGAGGTAAAAGGGAACGAAAAATTTTAAAGAAATCCGCAGAGAAAAGGTGAAAGGGCATTTTAAAAACTAACGAAAGTAATAAGAAAAAAGAAAAATGACGTGAGAACTTAAGAAAATGCTATTTACACAAGTAAGTCCGTGCCGTCAAAAATGACGGCAAATTATTTATATCGATATGCCGTCTAAAACCATTAAAAATGAATCAACAAAAATCAAGCCACCACTATATTATCATTAATAACTTGAATAAATCAATCTAATTTCGTTTATGTACGAACTCTAGTAATGAGGAAGTATTTCCTCCATGATGAAGAGAAGTCTTTATACATTTGGTACCAAGAAATGATTACTGGACAGATATATAACGTCAATCCTCTTATATGGCGATGAATGCGGGACAATTTTCCCACAGATGAAGAAAACACTTGCGACAATAGAAACAAAGAAAAGATTACTGATTTACTATATGATATCAATCCCCCTATAGAGCAATGAATGAAGGGATATTTCCTCACTGATAAAGAGAATACTTAATACAATAGAAACAAAAAATAGGTTGCTGAAATGCTATGTAATATCAATCCTCCTAGCGGGCATTGAATGCTGGACAATTTCCTAACTGATGAGGAAGAGATATGAAAAATAAAAATCGAGCAAAGATTACTGAATATATATCAATCGGCCCGTACTGTAATAAATTCCGGACAGTGTCCTCACAGATGAAGAGGACATTTGAGACAAAAGAAACCAAGAAAGGATTGTTGAACTACTATGTAATATCAATTATCATATATGGTAGTGAATGCTAGACAATTTCCTCAGCTGAAGATGAGTCTTGAGACAACAGGAACAAAGGAAAATTGCTGAACTGTTACGTAATTTCAATCCTCTAGACCGCAGTAAATACCGATGAAGAGACATGGGAAAAAAAAAAAAAAAAAAAAAAAAAAAAGGAAAAGGAAAAGGAAAAGGATTATTGTACTACTATATAATATGATGCGCGTGGTGGTCCAGTGGATATCAGCTCGGTACAAGAAATCGGAGAGCCGAGTTCGAAGTCCAGTTGAGTTCATTGCATTCACTTACGCGCAAATACCCTTGGGAAAGGTATTAATCCGTCTCTTCCTTCCAGTTATGGGTTAAGTAACAGGACAGATTGGGTTCTATAGCCTTGGCTGGCAACCAGTCTACCTGTTGGGACGCCCGCGCCTATTCGGCTATAATGGACTATTCCATTACTATGTAAAGTAATGGTGGCATCTACGTAGGAGAGTGTGCCGAGCAGCCGATCGACAAGTCAGTCGTAGACTTCCGGTGACGACCCGGAAGTACCCATTGCTCATACTACGTTTACGACGGTTGAGACGATTAACCTTTATTCTTGTATTGGATACTAATAACCTTTGTAAATACTATTTTCACGGAATACAACAATTAACCTATTCCTGTTGTTGAGTTATTTATTCTTACTCACGACATAACACTACCACAGAAAGCAATGGCAACCTACTGCGGGATAATCTTCTGTCCAGTCAGTCATGTCTCTTTCGAGACATGATCGCCCAAGCGTGTTTAACGTATGGCACTTAACTGATATAATATTAATCCTCCTATACGGCATTAAATACCGGGTAATTTCCTCACAGGTGAAGACACTTGAGACAATATAATACAAGAAAATATTGCTGAAATGCTATGTATTATAAGTGCTCCTAGGTGACAGTGTAACTGTTCAATTTCCCCACAAATAAAGAGGAGATTTGAGACACAAGAAACAAAGAAAACTGTTGAACTGCTATGTGATATCAGTCTAACTATATGGTATTATGTTATATACGTACCTATGAACATTAATGGGTATGTCTCACACCTCATAAATATTTTAGACACTATTGTGAGGGACTTTATATTGCTCTCTAGCGATTAACGTCGCTCGGGCGCAGTTCTAGCATTGTCGGGCTGCCTCCGGGTGCCCGGACGTGATGTAATGGTTAGCAAGATTGTCTTGATCCTCACTGAGTGTCCCATGTCTTTGGCCCTGCACCACATCTAAGTAACGCTTAGTAAATCAACTATCTGCCACCGGGTGGAAACTGTCCCAGACCTAGCTCCGCCGAAGAGTGAGAAAAGTAGACATTCTTTTTTAGCTCGAGCTCTATGCCTTGGATTACCCACATTAAATGGCCTTGTGTCACATAATGTCGTAAGTAGGGAAGCAGCCAAATACATTATATTGCAATCTAGCACTCCACCACTAGCAGTAGTTATCTATTTCTCGTAGCTGACGAGTATTGTATTTTGCTGAAATTATAAAGATTACCTTTTCATTTTCCAACCTCCGTTGTCATTATTTCTCATTCAGTAACCTTTCAATCAGTCAGTTAAGTGCCATACGTGATACACGCTTGGGCGATCATGTCTCGAAAAAGACATGGATGACTGGGCAGAAGATTATCCTGCAGTAGATTGCCATTGCTTTCTGCGGTAGACTGGTTGCCAGCCAAGGCTATAGAACCCAATCTGTCCTGTTATTTAACCCATAACTGGAATGAATAGACGGATTAATACCTTTCCCAAGGGTATTTGCGCATAAGTGAATGCAATGAATTCGGCTCGAATTCGAAATCGGCTCCCCCGATTTCTCGTTCCGAGCCGATATCCAATGCACCACAACGCACATCCATTACCCACATTGTGTCACATAATGTCTTTCAATGTTAAAACCTAATAAATGCCGGATAATTTTCTCACAGATGAAGAAGAGACATGAGACAATAGAAATCGAGAAAAGATTGCTGAATTGCTATGTAACATTAACGGATGAAGAAGAGATATATGGCCTGAGAGACGTGGTTTTCCTGATGAATACCGATATCACTATCAACAGAAACTACACATTTTTGCAAATTAATTTTAAAAAAATAATAATAATAATAATACTGTCTAGGATCTTTCACACTATCTCTGATCACGTATACGTCGTCTTTTGGCGTTGTTTTTCTCTTCCAATCGCATTTTCCTTTACCTTTTGGATTGATGGATCCCGTTTGTTTCTTCGGCTTTATGACACGACTGATAGTTGAAATGCTGACATCAACAATATCCGCGATCTTTCCGTAAGGCTTGCCAGTGTATTTGTGCAGTTTTACAATTTTCGTCCGCTTTCTAGGAGTAACGTTCATCGCAGACAATGGTTGTAGGACAACTAATCGACAGTCGAGACAATAGTGTCTGGGCGGGATAAAATCTGAGACAGTCACACATTATGCAATATTATTCAAAGTTTAAAAGATTTTATCATATACCCAGAAAATAGATTTATATCACTGCACAACACTGCAAATGACCTAATCTGAGGGGAAAATAGAAATCGATTACAGCCTGTAACTCCAGAGGGTCTAAAACTGATCGTATGGTGAAAGAAAGAAGACTAAAGCAGTTGATTTAATTAATTTGCCCAAGAGTGTAAGTAAAGATAAGGAAATGTCCCGAAAAACAAAGGAAAAAATACAGAACTACGGAAATAAATGTTTGGTTAATATAGATTGTCACAGAATACCCTCCCCACAAAAGAAAAAAACATTATTTCATTGATGGATGTCAAAGTTCAGATATTATTGTGTGTCCCATGAAACCATGAATTTGAACCAGGAGAAACTTATTATATATATATATATATATATATATATATATATATATATATAAACTTATTTATAAATGGAACTTTGTCTGTGTGTGTGTCTCTGTGTGTATGTGTACGTTACCTATAGAGTCCGAAACGGTTGAACGGATTTTCTTGAAAATTTACACAGTTCTACTATAAGCGTCTGCGAGTGTTCTTAGCTAGGTTTTGTGTCGAGTTATAGAAGGAGTGGTCCGATTTTAATCAAATTTGATACACTCATAGACAAAGACATAAGAAACGATATTCAGAGTTTCAAGGTTGCAGTTCTTACAATAGTGCAGAAAATCGATAATATATATAAGGCAAGATGTTTGTGTGTGTGTTTGTGTGTGTGTGTGTGTGTCTGTTTTTCTGTCTGTATGTCCTTTATACAAATCCACAATTTTTATCCGATTCTCACCAATCTTCACACAAATTTTCTTTAGGCTGAGTCCTAGCTTCAGGACCATGGATTAGTTTTAAAGCTTTCATTACACCCGAGCAACGCCGAGCTATACTGCTAGTATATATTAGTCATCCACATACAAGCCCGTTTCGTTGTATCATAGCTCATCAGTGTGGCTAAACACATTCGATATGTGATACATGCTTGGGCGATCATGTCTTTCGGACATCATCGCCCAAGCATGTATCACATATAACACTAAACCGCTTGATAGCGTCGCATATATTTTACCAATCAAGCTCAGGTGGGGGCTAAACCTAAGTGTTTTCATTTTAGGCGAAGGCAAGAGCTGAACATTTGTTAGATTTCAGTTACGTCCGCCATCGTTGATGCTATGAGATAAGATGAAACAACTCTTTGGACGTTCGTGACAAAAACAATATTTCAAATATATTTTCTTTTTACTATATCACAATGTGGTGATATTTTACTCGATATAAAGTGATTCTACTTCTATGTGCCATGTTTCTTCAGGACGTAGGCGATCATGGCCCTCCACGTCTCTCTATCCGTGGAGGCGCTTAGCACGCTTTCTTCTGTTCAGTCAATCAGTTAAGTGCCATACGTTTGGGCGATTATGTCTCGAAAGAGACATGATTTCCTGGGCAGAATATTATCCCGTAGTAGGTTGCCATTACTTTCTGCGATAGACTGGTTGTTGCCAGCCAAAGCTATAGAAACCAATCTGTCCTGTTATCTAACACATAACTAAAGGGAAATGATGGATTAATACCTTTCCCAAGAGTATCTGCGCGTAAGTGGATTCAACTGGAATTCGAACTCGGGTCCCCGATTTGTCGTTCCGATTCGATATCCACTGTACCATAACGCACATCCCCACTGCACCATAAACCCCACCCAAAACCTGTTTTGCCATCCAAATCGTCAAATATGTTATCCGCTGCTGTCTTTCTTTCCCTCTATCTAACCTGTGAGTATCAGATTCTCCAAGCCTTTCTTTCTCATCACATGTCCCAGAAACTTTGGCTGTCTTTTCCTGATGCTCAGTATTAATTTTCTTTTCGTTTTCATCCTTTCTAAAACCTCATCATTGTTCACGTGCTCGATCCACGATATCCGCTGCATCCTGCCGTAGGACCATATTTTAGTTGCTTCAAGTTTTTCCTTCATCTTTGATGATATTCACCAGCATTCGCACATCACGTTGCAGTCCAGTACTCTCTTCTTTGTTTCTAGCGAAATTTTCCTGTCTTTTAATACACTGCTCAGCTTCTGGAATGCGTCCTTGGCCATGCCAATTCGCCTTCGGATCTCAGTGTAGCAATTTCCGTCTTCTGTTAGAACACTTCCTAAGTACTTAAAGTTTTGTACCTGCTTGATTCCCCATCCTGTAACTGGCATTTTCGTCTTCTCAGTTTGTTGATGACCAATACATTCAGTTTTCTTGTAGTTAATTTGTAGTCCTTTCTTTCGACTTTCTTCATCTACCTTTTTTAGGAGGTCTTTTAGTTTTATTTCCGTGTAATGATCGTAATAAAGGTTTTTGTTCGAAATTCCTAGCACCTGAAGAAGGCCGGAGTGTGCAATGGCCGAAAAGTCGTAAACATAGCAGTTAAGTTTTCTTCTTGCTCTGATTAACACATGTTCTTTATCTGGTAATATTTTTTTTCATTTTTTTTATTTTTTATTTTTTTGTTCAGATGACTTTTTTTCTTTCTTCTATAAATCTTCTCCCTCTTCTTCGTTTTCTTCACCTATTTTCGGAGCAACTCTTTTCTTATCCGTCTATATCTATTCCTCTTCTTCTTCCTTTTCTTCATTTTTTACTACTACTACTACTATTACTACTACTACTTATCCTTTCTTCATTTCCTTTTGCTGTGAGAAACTCGTTTTTCTCATCTGTCTATAAACTTCTTTTTCTTCGTCTTCTTTTTCCTTTCTTTTTATTTTCTTTTTTCTCTTCTTTACGTTTTTCTGTGAAGACCTTTTTTTTCCCATCCAAAAGCTTCCTCTCTTTCTTCTTTATTTCCTTTCTTCTTTTCTTTTTGCTCTAGGGACTGCCCTTTTCTTAACCGTCTATAAATCTTCTTCGTCGTTTTCTTCTTTTCCTTTCTTTCTTTTTTCACTTTTTCTTTCCTTCTTTCCCCTTTGCTCTGAAGACCCTTTTTTTCTTGGCCGTCTATAAATCTTCTTCTTTCCTTGTTTCGTTTTCTTCTTTTCATTTTTTCTTTTTTCTTGTTTACCTTTCTTTTTTCTTTTTGCTCTAAAGGACACTTTTTATCAGTGTGTAAATCTTTTTCTTCTTTTTTCTTTTTCTTCATTTTCTTGTTTTTCTTGTTCTTCTTTGTCTTTTTTCTTTTCTTTTATTACGGCTTTTTCCTCATCCGTTTAAAAGTCTTCTTTTGCTCTAAAGGCCGCGTTTTGCTTATCCTTCTTCTTCTTCTTCTTCTTCTTCTTCTTCTTCTTCTTCTTCTTCTTCTTCTTCTTTCTGTCTTTCTTTAACCTTTGCACCTAGAACCCCTTTTTTCTTATCCGCCTATAAATCTTCTTTTTCTTTATCTTCTTCGTCTTCTTTCTTTCTTTCTTTCTTTCTTTCTTTCTTTCTTTTCCCTTTGTTCTTAGAACCACTTTTTTCTTATCCGCCTATAAATCTTCGCCTTCTTCTTTATCCTTTTCTTTCTTTCTTTCTTTCTTTCTTTCTTTCTTTCTTTTCCCTTTGCTCTTAGAACCGCTTTTTTCTTATCCACCTATAAATCTTCGCCTTCTTCTTCTTCTTCTTTTCATTTCTTCTTTACTTTTTGATTTGAGGGCCTCTTTTTTATATCCTTCTACAAATTTTCATCGTTTGTTTTGGTTTTTGTTGTACTACGCTTTCTTGTTTTTCTTTTTTTCTTTTATTTCTTCTTATTCCTTTTTTTTTTCTTAAAATCCTTGTTTCTTTTTCTCTCCTTCTTCTTTTTTTTCTTCTTCTTCTTTCTTTTTTCTTATTTGTCCCTTTCTTTGCTGTGTTTTTCTTTCGTTCTATTTT
>JBBBDQ010000200.1:860000-947500 GCA_037127315.1 Ascarosepion bandense | reverse complement strand
CATGTCTCGAAATAGACATGACTGACTGGGCAGAAGATTATCAGGCAGTAAGTTTCCATTACTTTCTGCTGTAGACTGGTTGTCAGCCAAGGCTATAGAACCCAATTTGTCCTGTTATTTAATCCATAAATTACGGCAATATATTTATTGATGCGCCTACTATTAAGTATCTTACAATCTTACATAAAAGCATAAGAAAAAATACCCCACCCCACTGGGCGTAACAGGACGTATGACACCAAATCGATCTAGTTTCGATCCCGGCCAGAAGTAAGTGGATGTATCTAGCCACACTGATGAGCTGTGATACAGCGAAACAGGCTTGTATGTGGATGACTAATATATATATAATACAGCGAAACAGATCTGTCTGCGGATGAATATATCTTTTATCAACTTGGCCAGGTGCGTAAGGACTTCTAATACAGATAGAAGCTTAATTTTTAAAAATTGTTTTTCATTCAATAAATAAGGTGAATTTTTCGGTATAAAGACTTTTAATACAGATAGAAGCTTACTTTTTAATTTTTTTTCCTTTACTTCTTTTTTAAAGGGATTTAATTTAATTTTTTTTTTTTTTTTTTTGCAGATTGAAAAAAAAAAGAAAAAACTTTGAGAGTTTTGAAGATTAATAAAGATGGCTGAATAAGAAGCATGCTCCAGGATGACAGAGGTCAGTTATCAAGCCTTTGGTTGCTGAAGGGTGCAAACCAGTTGAAATTCATATGAGAATGTCAACTGTGTATGGTGCCACATGTTTCAACCAAAAGAAAATGTCTACAAGTGGGCCAAATTGCTTAAAGAAAGACGAAGTAATGTTGAGGATGAAGACAGGCCTAGGAGGCCTACAGAAGTGAGGTCTCCTGAGATGATCGAATCAGTCAATGACTTCAATCAGTCTGACAGAAGGGTGCCAGTGGATGACATTGCAAGGACTTTGAGCCTATCTGTTGGGACAGCACACAAAATTGTCCATGATGACCTTGCCTACTCGAAAGGTCAGCTGCTGGTGGGTACCAAAGATGCTTACTGCAGAGCACAAACAGAAGAGAGTCGAATTGTCCCAAGAGTGTCTCTCCCGCTATGAGAAGGATGGTGATGAGTTTCTGAAGAAGGTTCGCACATGTTTGGTCCTTTGAAAGCGTTCACGAGAGGCACGAAGTTTGATGAAGGCGAAAGTGCTGTGAGCGATTGGCTGAGACATCAGTCCAAAGATTTTTACGTTGTTGGAATACGGAAGGTTGTGCACAGATGGGAAACGTGTGTGACACTGCTGGGAGACTAAGTAGAATTTTTTGTTTTAAATTTAATCTTTTATCTGTATTAGAAATCCTTATACCGAAAATTCACCTTATTTATTGAATGAAATTTAAAAAAAAAATTAAGCTTCTATCTGTATTAGAAGCCCTTATACCGAAAAATTCACCTTATTTATTGAATGAAAAAATTTTTAAAAAAATTAAGCTTCTATCTGTATTAGAAGCCCTTATACCGAAAAATTCACCTTATTTATTGAATGAAAAAATTTTTAAAACAATTAAGCTTCTATCTGTATTAGAAGCCCTTATACCGAAAAATTCACCTTATTTATTGAATGAAAAAATTTTTAAAAAATTAAGCTTCTATCTGTATTAAATGTCCTTATACCAAAAAATTCACCTTATTTATTGAATGAACCTCATATTTACATTATATTCGTTGTTCGGACTTCTGTCCTCATATTTACTGTCACATTCACGATGCTTTGGCCGTTGTACGCACCGAGCCAAGTTGATAAAAGTGTTGATTCATTGATCCAGCCTCATTTTCTTCGGATTCCATTAATGAAATGTAAGCTTCTCCACTCGAGCAGCTTATTGCCACGAAATGCTGGTTTGTGGAACTGATTCCTCAAAGGGTGCTTCTTCGATCATTGCAATCCTAACCTGTTCCAGTATAGGTTCAACTGTTATCTTCCTCACATATCCCCATAAACTGTGCTTCTTACTCTGTAACCCTCTACCTCGAGTGGCTTTTGGGCCTGGTACAGAGTAAATATCATGATGTAGTTATTGTCCTACTCTATCATTTATATTTTGAAATTTGTGTGGTTGTGGAGCGAGTAATCAGATGACACTGTATAAAAAGAAACGATATTTTAAATCCATTTTATTCTTCAAAATAGATTCCTAGTAAAAGCTTAAACAACAACAACAACAACAATAATAATAATAATAATAATAATGATAATAATAATAATGATGATAATAATAATAATGATAATTTCCTAACATATTCACAACGGTTGATTGAGGTTGAGATTGATTGATTGTTTTGTTTTGTTTTTTTTTTATATTTGAACAGTATATTAATTTATATCTACCGGCCTAAATAATTAAGAAATTTTGTTAGAAAAATATTCGTCCACTGGCATGACAAAATTTCTCGAATATTCAGATCGGTAGATATAAAAAAAATATACTGTTTGATTATAAAAAAAAATGAGTATCTGCTCAAATACGAGTATCCATGAAAATAATGTTTAAACAAAGAAATTAAAAATATATCGGAGTTAATCAATTCCATAAAATTTCGTAATATATATATATAGAGAGAGGGGGGGGGGCTACAAGCTTTCTTTCATTTAAGTTTCATTGAATGTGACAGACAAGGTAAATTTTATAAAGTGTTTTATTCAGCTTTTCTAATGTTCTTACATTTTCCCTTTCATCAGGACGAAGAAAGTATTGAAAGTGCTCATACTGATTATTGTTCCGAGCGCTTTCGGCTAATTCGTTAGCCGTTTCGAATTGGCCGCCCTTAGTATGTTTTCGAGTGTTTTTATTAGAAGTTTTATTGTGTGGGTGTAGTAGTAACTTTAAGCTGTCTGAGAAGAGATGCAGTGGTAATTCCAAGCTGGAGACAGCCAAAATGTTACAACAGTTAAGACTTAAAATGATTAATATAGAGAACGCCAATTTGACAGCGTTAGTAACATGTCGGCTGACTTAACATCGAATCACTACGACATCTCATCTATCGCATATCTGTCACATTCAATGAAACACCCACAAAAACACACAATCAGATATTTCTTTATTGTTTTTGTTCATAATAATGAGTATAGACTAAACAGAACAGGTTTTCAGTGAAATTTCACAAGCGGTTAAAAACTTATAGAAAATTAATGCCTGGTTGGGAGTCATCGTTATATATATATATCCGAGTGAATACAGAACGAAGAAAGAATTCTTACAACGTCCAAAACATTAATGTAAAACAGTGCTCGATATATAATATATAAAGATGTGAATATTTATTATACATTATATTTTCGAACATGTACATAATTTTTCTATATATGTCCACGACAAAGGTACGTTTTTTTCAACATTGAAACTTCAATACCGCCTGATGAGACATCGAAGTTTCAATGTTGAAACTAATGTACGATTTGTACTGGATATATATAGAAAACTTATGTACACGTTCTAATATATAATTTATAATATATATATATATATATATATATATATATATATATATAGTTAAATTCTTAGTGCCCAAAATTTTCGAATTCCAGTTGAATTCATTGCATTCACTTACGTGCAAATACCCTTGGGAAAGGTATTAATCCGTCTCTTCCTTCCAGTTATGGGTTAAATAACAGGACAGATTGGGTTCTATAGCCTTGGCTGACAACCAGTCTACTGCAGAAAGCAATGACAACCTACTGCGGGATAATCCTCTGTCCATTCAGTCATGTCACTTTCGGGACATGATCGCCCAAGCGTGTTTCACGTATGGTACTTAACTGACTGATTGGTAGAAAAGCGTTTTTGGCAAGCAGATTTTTGTCATAAAGTGCTCGATATCAAGGCTTAATAAAATTAATGTAGAAAAATTTGTCAGTTAGCTGAGTAGAATTATTTGCTATGTTGACTTCGAAGTTTCGTGAAGGTATTATTGTGATTTCACTCTTCAGAGCTTTTTTCTGCTGTAGTTTCCTTTTTTTTCATTCATCAAGCAAAAAGAATCACTCACACTCAAATATATCGAATTACACCAAATTTAATGTAAATACGAAAAAATGAGAAACAACAGCAGAAAACAAAAACTCTGAAGAGTGAAGATATTACAATAATTCCTTCCCGAAATTTTGATATATATATATATACAAAAAGTATTAGGACAAAAACTATTTTATCTTTTATGAGGTATCAAAATAAAGTTTAAAATTACCCCTGTCTTAACACTTTTGCAGACTACCGGTAGTGTGCAAAAGTATTAGGACAGGGGTGATTTTCCTAAAAACCTCACTGAAATTCAAATACATGGCGAAAGGCCAAGTAAATTGCTAATAAATATTGATTATTTAAAACTAGGTGCAAAATAAATTCATTAAAAAGAAGTTATATTTAATTTTTCCTATTTTCTATTAAACAAGTTATTTTGAAACTACTCTATTGAACATCTATGGAATATTTTGGATGAACAATTGATAAATCTAATGTTACTTCGCAAGACACACTGATGGAACAAATACAAACTGCTTGGCAGGAGATACCATTAGATACATTGAAGAAGCTTGTGATGTCAATGCTTGACAGAATGAAGGCTGTGATCAAAGCAAAAGGCTATTATAATAAATATTAAATTTATTTTATAACAAGTATTTTTTCTTGTTAATGTTGAGTAAATCAAATAAAATTACTTTAATTAAATTGTTTATTTTCTGTCAATATGCATCATAAAAGATAAAATAGTTCTCATACTAATACTTTTGTACAGTACTGTATATATATATATATATATATATATATATATATATACTAAGTGCGATTGGTAAATTGTCGCAATGATTTTATTATTTCAAAGCAAAAGGCTATTATAATAAATATTAAATTTATTTTATAACAAGTATTTTTTCTTGTTAATGTTGAGAAAATCAAATAAAATTACTTTAATTAAATTGTTTATTTTCTGTCAATATGCTTCATAAAAGATAAAATAGTTCTTTTTCTAATACTTTTGCGCAGTACTCTCTCTATATAATTTTATTTTTCATAATTTTTAGTCACTGTTAATATTTGCCTGTTGTTTTTGTTATTAGAATAATTGTTTTTCAGTCTTTCTTCGTGAAGTATTTATTTCTTTTTTTTTTCTTTAATTCATTCTCTTCCTTCACCTCCTCCTCCTCTACCTCCTCCTCTTTTTCGACCTTCACCTTCTTCTTTCAATCACTGTTCTTATCTTTTTTTTCCTCTCCTTTTCCTTTTACATTCTCTTCATGCAATTCTTTTTTTCTGTTCTTTGTCTTTTCCTTCTTCTTTCCCTATGTTTTTCTCTTCTTTTTTTAATTTATTTTCATCCTCTTTCTCTCTCTTTCTCCTTTTCATTTTTTTTTTTTTTCATTACACCCAATTCGCTTTCTTTTTATTCGTAAGCTACCTTTTATCCGTTTTCCATCGTTACTTTCTTCCTTCGGCTACCTTTTCTTTTTCCCCCCTTTTACTTCTTGGACCTTTTCCCCCTCTCCTTTCATTCTTTGCATTTTAGCCTGCCTCTATCCACTTTGCAGCTGTTTAGGCGACCATACACCTCCGCGGCCCGCTTCACTTTAACTGCCTCTTTTCCCTGCGTAACTTTTCGGGGTTGTGTTTAGTTCTGACCTGCCCAAATGGTCGGCCAACAGAGTCAGAGATTTTATTGGATGATAGGCTTCGTTGGCAAATTGATTGATTTGTTTATACGGCCGGCAATTGTTGGTCACATCAATACCACGTGTTCCGTCGGTCGGCTGCAAGTTCCTGACAAAGCAAATACGCATGCGTACGGGCAGGAATGAAGCAAGAGAATTGATTAAATATGAGGGGAAAAGAGTGAAAAATAAAAGACGATACCACAAGCAAATATGCAAATAGGGAAACATAGACTAAATCCCTTAATATATATATATATATATATATATATATATATATATATTAGACGTTTATAAAAATAAATATTATCCTTCAAAAAAGAATTTTCAAAAACAGTTACATATCTAATCAGTGTTGAAAAAAGATCAGGTAAACGTGCCTACCAAATAGAATAGGAAATTACCTATGAAATAAATTGGTGATACAATCCGAGATTTAAAGCACACACACACACACACACACACACACACACACACACACACACATATATATATATATATATATATATATATGAACACGACAAAAACTTAAAATTAAGCGCATTGACTGCACATGTGTGACACCGAAAACCTCCTGATCACAACATTGACCTGGAAAATGGTATTTTAAGAAAAAGTGAATTAATTTTTTTTCAAACGAAGATGCATTTACAGATGTTGGGTAAATAGTTGATCCTTTTTCAGTCAGTTAAGTGTTATATGTAATACACGTTTGGGTGATCATGTCTCTTTTGATCCATGATTGTCTAGGCAGAAGATTTTCCCGCAGTAGTTTCTTATTTATTTCTGCGGTAGACTGGTTACTAACCAAGGCTATATAATTATTGTGGGGACCTGCCTAGAAATGGACTCGTCCACACCTGCATAATATGAGTACCAACTATAAGGAGTCACTGAGTAGAAGCCACAGAGCGAGTAAATGAGTGAGTCAGGACGCCTGCGAGAGAAAGTACTCTCCCGTCCACGTTTAACTTTGTACTACGTTTTCCGAGAATTTACTATTTAACCTTATATTCGAGTCCGTGTTATCTTTCTATGGCCCGTTGGTCATAACACTGGCGACGAAGAATATTCGAACCACAAAGAGAAACCTCTACCTAAAAAATTCAACAAAAAATGTTACGCCATAACACTAACGACGTCTAAAAGATCCCAGTGTGTTGACCTCAAGGCTGGTGACAAAGAAGTTCGACCCAAAGAGAAACCCTAACATCAGGTGCTTGTAACACACACAACATCTGACTAAGGAATCGTACGAATTACAGACAATTAGCAGGCAACGGAAATCTCAAATTTTCACGAAAAAAAAAGTTACGCTTACAACAGTTGTACGTTAATAACACAACTGATAACAAAAAAAAAAAAAAAAAAAACGGACCGATCAAACAGGGAACGTAAATACAAAAAAAAAGACACAGATTTGGACGTCGGATATATTTAAAAGAAGGGAAAAGCATAGAAAAAATAATAGCTCAATCCATATTTTAAACCAACAACTCGAAAATACTTACTAGTGAAAACTGTAAATATTTTTTTTTCTTTCCCTTTGTTGCTATAATCGAAAGCATTTCATTGTTCTTTGCTTCCCTCGACCACACAGGAAAAAAAAAGGAAAAAAATATATATTTTCTGTTTAGCAGTGTGGTTGCTTAAGCAATTTTTTTCTATTTTCTTAGAGAAAAAAAAAAATAGAAGCACCCAGACTGTATTAGTTATCACCAGCCAGAGCTGAGAAATATTAAGGAAAGGAATTACTTTTTCATTTTGTTCACCCCCAGCACCACTAAAAGAAAAAAATTGTCTAAATTCCGTT
Organism: Ascarosepion bandense; assembly: GCA_037127315.1. Classification (NCBI taxonomy): domain Eukaryota; kingdom Metazoa; phylum Mollusca; class Cephalopoda; order Sepiida; family Sepiidae; genus Ascarosepion; species Ascarosepion bandense. The sequence goes on along the minus strand of JBBBDQ010000200.1, from coordinate 940,007 downwards.
TTATTTTTCTCTCTGAAAACACGTATTTGCAGACATTATGAGGACATTAAAGCAATCATTGTTCAGATGATGAAGGCTCAACTTGATCATCAACAGAAGACTGAGGAACGTATACTACAGCAGCAACAAATGTTGGAAGAAAAATTGCTCCTACAGCAAAAAGAACAACAACAACAGCAGAGAGAGCAACAACTGCTTTTCCTTGAATTCCAAAAACAACAAGAAGAATTACTTCTAAAAACCTTAAGTAAAAAAGAATTTAGTGAAAACAACATTGCATTTTCTCACAACACAATTGGGAATTCTATGGAGAGATTCAATTATCTTCCTGACGAAGATAAAACATTTGAAGCTTTCTATAGAAGATATGAATATATTTTTACGGTAAACTGTGAGGATTGGTCGAACGCTAAAAAAGAGAAAAAGTTGGGAAACAGCGGAACATAGGAATTTCGTCGATTACATTCTTCTAACGGAAACAAATGAATTAGGGTTTGATGAAGCAATAAAACTTTAGTCTGAGTTATTTAGCCCTAATACAATACTATTCCACAAAAGATGGAAGTGTTTTAACTTGTCAACACGGGATGACAAGGATTATCTTACATTTGCGTTTAGTGTAAATAAGCACTGTGACAATTTTCTATTGGCATAATTGTCAGCCTACGATTTCAAATGCTTAATATTTTCCCAAGGTTTAGTCTCCGTAAAAAGCTCGGAGATAAGTCGGAGAGTTCTATCAAGACTAGAAAGCGAACCAAGTCTCACACTGCAAAAACAGGCTGAAGATTGCCAGCGAGTAATCAGTGTTAAAAGCGATTCCAAAAACATCAAGGAATCAGGCATATCGTGTGTTAGGAGAATTAAGTACAAGCCAAAAAATTATTTCCTAGGAAAAGGTAGAGAAAGCAAAGTGTATGCCCATTCACAATCTAAAATAAGATGATCCTTACAGAAACAAAAAATACCCACAAGCCAATGCGGGCGTTGTGATGGACAACATTGGGCGGCAGACTGCTTCTACCGAAACAAGATGTGTAATAATTGTGACAAATTTATCCACAAAGGGGAGCACTGTAGAAACAAAATGAACAACAGAAACAGAGTCAGACAAACTAGATCAAATGAAAAAGTAGATAAGAATCCACGAAAATACGTTGTAGTCAACATTCTAAACAAAACAGTTAAGCTTCAACTAGATTCTGTCTCGGATCTCTCAATTATTAATCTTCACACTTGGAGGAAATTTAAAAAAACAACGATGAAAAAAGCAAACAAAACAGCTCGTGCAGTAACAGGAGACAAATCAGATTTGAAGGTGAGTTAACGCTACCTGTAACACTAAATGGCATCACAAAGAAACTAAAATCTCTGATAATTTATTTGGAACTGATTGGATGAACGGTTTTAAGTTGTGGGACCAACCAATCAACAATTTTTGCCAAAAGGTGAAAAATATGACAACGGATGCTCAAGACCTGAATAACGAATTAAAAGAAAGATTTCCCGAAGTTTTCTCGGCGGAGCTAGGAAAATGTACTAAGACAAAAGCCACATTCGAGATGTTTTCAACCCGTTTTCAAAAGAAAAAGAAATGTCCTATTTGCATCAGTAGAAAAAATAAACAAAGAATTAAACCGACTAGAAAATCTCGGTATCCTGTCCAAAGTGAGTTTTAGCGAATGGGCTGCCCCCGCTGTATATATAAGAAAAAAAGTCCAACCGAATTCGCGTCTGTGTGGATTTCTCAACGGGCCTCAATGCGGCTCTAAAAGATTACCATTACCTCTTCCCCACACCGGAGGAGGTATTTAATAAACAGAATGGTGAGGAAATATTCTCCAAATTGGACTTAAACAGTGCATACCTTCAAATCCCAGTTGAGGAGGAGTGTGCAAAACATCTATGTATCTACAGCTACAGGGGTTTATACAAGTTTGATAGATTGGCATTCGGGGTCAAGGTTGCACCTGCAATATTCCAGCAGGTCATGGATACCATGCTGGGCGGTCTTGACTTCCCGTGTGCCTACCTGAATAACATTGTAATAGCAAGCAAATCTACCGAGGAACATCACAAACAGATTCGCAAGTTTTTGAGAGAATTCAGGATTTCGGGTTCAAGATAAAAGTATCTCGGGTATATCATTGACAAGAATGGAAGACGGCCTGATCTACAGCGGGCAGAAGCTATCAAAAATATGCCTTCTTCAAAAAATGTCAACGCGCTCCAAAAGTTTTCTTGAACTTGTTAACTGTTACCAAGTATCCATAAAAAACATGCACGAGCTACGCGTCCCACTGAACAAATTGTCAAAAAAAGAGAAAATTTGGAACTGGACAACTGAGTGTCAGTCAGCTTTTGAAAAAATAAAAACTATATTAACATCAGAACTATTTCTGACTCACTTCAACCCCCAATTAGATATCATTGTGGCCTGCGATGCTAGCTCGTACGGTATCGGAGCGTGTATCTTACATCTTATGCCAGACGGCGCAAAGAAACCCATAGCACACGCGCCAAGAACGTTGCTACCCGCAGAAAAAGCGTACAGCTAAATTGAAAAAGAAGCCTTCAGTATTATTTTTGCGGTAACAAAATTTCACAGATATCTGCATGGAAGGTTTTTCAATTTACAGACCGATCATAAACCATTATTAACGATATTTGGCTAAAAAAAGGGATTACCGGTTTATACGGCAAATATACTTTTAAGATGAGGTACCATCCGTCTCAACTATAATTTTAAATTAGAGTACTTACCAACAAATAAATCTGGACATGCAGATGGTCTATCCAGACTAATCGCTAATCAAAGTCAACCACTTGAAGAGTCAGTTATAGCAGCTCTTCGTTCACAATGTGAAGTAAAATCAATAATAGCGAATACCGTCCGGGATTTACCTGTAACATTGTCGGAAATCAAAAATAAAACTCTAGAAGATAATTGTATTTACAAGATAAAACGTAAAATCCCAACAAAAGATAATAGCGTGTCGGACGTCTAATCACTATGTGACAATGTCTTATTATACAGCGAAAGAGTAGAAACCGTATGAAGAGTCTGATGCGGAGTTATTTTTACTGGCTTGCGATGGACAAGGACATAATGGAAATGATTAACACATGCAGAGGATGCGCCTTGGCGGCCAAAGCACCACCTACCATTTTCAAACCCTGGTCAAAAACGGACCAGCCTTGGTCACGTACACATATTGACTTTGCTGGGCCGATTGACGATTATTATTACTTAATCGTTGTTGATAGTTACTCCAAGTGGCCGGAGGTCATAAGATGCAAGAGGCCGACAACGGCTGTAACAATCAGTTTCCTACATTAACTGTTTGCGAGATTTGGAGTAGTAGACTACGTTATCAGCGACAATGGTACACAGTTTACGTCAGCAGAATCTAAGAACTTTTGCGACATCTTCCAAGTCAAACACATAACTACGCTACAATAACATCCTAGATCAAATGGGCAAGCAGAGAGGTTCGTGGACACGCTTAAAAGAGCATTTCAAAAAGCTCAAGGAAACAGGGGAAAACAACGCCTGACATACTTGATAGATTTGAGAAGAAGAAGTAACTTGCTAAAAAATGGAGTATGTTAGGAGGAGGCAAGTACTTTCTTGAGTAGCATGCGTTTTGTGGTGCGCTGGGTATCGGCTCTGGATGAGAAATCGGAGAGCCGAGTTCAATTACAATTGAATTAGTTGAATTCCCTTCGTGTTTCATTGATAAGACGAAAGCTCTACATAGAAAGTCTCTTTCGAGGAGTTACTGATTTTTAGAAAAGATTCCTGATGAGATACTTCGATCACTACTATCTCAACCTCTTCAAGTCTAAAGCCAACAATTATCTATCCTATATATCATCATAATCTGCACAATTCGCCTCCTTCTCTTACATTCATAAAACAACCTTATTTAGCAATCCATTATCTTGAGTGAGGCTCAAAATTATTTAAAAGAAAAAAACTGTGCCTTGATATTTTTTAATCACTTCACCCGAAGTACAGTGGGATCATCACTAGTGCACATAGGGTTACCGTGAGAGAAACAAAAAGCAGAGAACACGGGATGCCGAACGGCAATTGACGTTGCATTTAAATTTTTGAACACTGTAGCTGTCAGAGAAGTAAGTAAACGGAAGGCAGTTCCACAGGTGGGAAGTACAAGAAAAGAAACTATCCGAGTAGAAGAAGAGGCTACATTTTATCTCTTTCAGCTGTAAAAGGATGGGACCTAGATGCCAATCTAGTATCAAGCGTTAATTCATGCGGTCGGGGCACCAGAGAAAAAAGGCTCGTCAAAACAATTGCCATGAAAATACTTGTAGAAAAGACAGAGGGAAGCTGCATCACATCAGTGAGAAAGTGACTGAAGCCGAGATGCCAGGTCAGGATTGATTACACTGCAGATCTTTCTTTGGATTTTGTCGGAACCTCGAGACAAATAGCAAAAGCACCCGACCAGATATGGCAACAGTATTCAATGCACGGACGAATGGTAGATTTATAAATGTGCAAAATGGATTCTGACAAAAAAAATTTCTGGCGCGATACAGTGGCCGAACATTCCTAGCAGTAGATGCAGCTATGAGTCTGTTATGATTAATATCCGAGCGAGATATTTCAGTATGTATCTTTGTTTATGAAATAAATTACGGAAACAATTTCGGGCAGTAAAAGCACAACGAAATTTGATTTCTACAACGATAGATTTAAAGTAAAAACCAAGCGTTCTGTCCTATATCCCGTTTTGGTTTAGTAGATTTTGTACTTTGTGAAAACACTCCTTCTGATTTATATATATATATATATATATATATATATATATATATAACCATTCTTTCTCATCTCATCACTTCCCCCTATGTAACCCCCTAGCCATTCTTTCCCATCACTTTCCCCTATGTAACCCCCTAATCACTCTTTCTCATCGCTTTTCCCTATGGAATCCTCTAACCACACTTTCTCATCACTTTCGCCTATGTAACCCCCTGCACAACAGTGGCAGTGAAATGCCTTGCTTGGGATGAAATGATTATATATATATAAGTATATATTGAAAATTAAATAGCATCTTACAAAACAAAACCGCTGGCAAAGAATGCAACTGCAGGGGGACAAAAATAAATGTCCACTTCAAATTCTCTGCAACACAAAAGAAATAGTTTACAAGGCAGAGATACATGACCCAGATGGCCAAAACAAAATATATTTGGGCTCAACCAAAGACACCTTTAAGACTAGGTGGTTTAATCACAGGTCTACATTTAAAATAGGAAAATTAAAAAACAATACAAAATTGGCTAGCCACGTGTGGAAATTGAAATCAAAATATGGAAAAGACCCAGACATAACGTACAGCATTGTAGAAACAGCCAACCCATACAACGGTGGAAAAATATGTAGACTATGCCAAGAAGAAAAATTAGAAATTATGATATTCCCAAATAAAGACGAACTGTTAAATGAAAGAACGGAAATTATGACTAAATGCATCCACACTAAGAAATACTTCTTAGATTCATACAGCCATGGATGAAAACACCATAATCCGTTTTAATTTTAAAATTACGCGTTCATAAATTGCCTGCCACGTGAACGTTTAAATAAAATAGCGTTACAAGAGCGTTCTTATAAAGAAAAATGCTAAACGATAAAATCAGTTATTAAAAATCGCCTGAATACACAACTCATGGTAGAAACCTGGGTAGTGAAATAACTCGTTTAAAAATAGAAATATATATATATACAATTCCGCCGGTGAATTCTTAATCTTCAAAAATTTTTTTATTTCTTTTTTATTTCATTTTGAAATTTGGTAGTTGCCGATGAGATGTAAAATCTCTCTTAGGGATTTCATGTTGAAATGATCATTCAACGGTTTTGAACATCGAAATTTATTTTATTTTATTATATATATATATATATATATATATATATATATATATATATATATATATATATATACTAAGAGATTGAGAGGCAATGAAGTCACAATACAGTTATTTACAATAACAATTAAGATAACAGTTCATCAAATTATTAATAAAATGGTTCTGGTTAATAACAATAAAATACTTTGGTAAACAATTGTAAATTTATTACCAATACTGTTCGAACTGCAAGGTACCTGCTTCAAAGATTTCGCTACACCGTAAGGGAACACTTCGACAAATATCACGACACAAATCATTCTGACGTTTTAATCTGCAAATGCATCACGAATAAATTGCTTAAGGTCATCGATATTTCTCGGTTTCTTTGCAAAAACTGGATCTTTGATAATTTCCCATTCATAAGTAACTGTATAGTGACTTTATTGTCACCCTATATATATATATATATATAGTCGGTATCAACCCATGCAAGGCAGTTAAGGCACTAAAACACAAGGGGTTACTGGGCGTGGAACAATTTGGGACAGAAACATTAATGATCTGAAAGAAGAAAGAGTAATCAGGAGGACAGTGGATAGCGATTGACATTGAATTTCAATTTTTCAGATTAAAGTTAGCTGGAAAGCTTGGAGCCGGAAGTGAATTCCACAATCGAGAAGTACGAGAAAAGAAACTGTTAGCATAGAATTAACGGCTATGTCTAGCCAGCTCATTTGTAAATTGATGAGGTATCGACGTTGTTGATTAATCCTCGTATTTCTCCCATGTCATCCTTTTATTCCGCCGGAGAGTGGACAGTTCGCTGAGCGGGGAGGATCTTAAATTGACAACGCTCTTCTTTTCTCGCCATAGGCGGTCCAGCGTAGATATACATTATGCAGCATGATCCCAATATCTTTAGCAATGGCAATCTGAAGGACTTCAGCTTTAGTGATAAATTTAATTTTTAGTGAATTTAATTTTTTTCAGATTAAACTTTGCTGGAAAGCATGGAATCACAAATGAATTCCACAATCGAAAAGTGCGAGAAAAGAAACTATTCGCATAGAACTTACGGCTCCAGTATAGTCAGTTAAGTGCCATACGTGAAACACGCTTAGGCGATCATGTCTCGAAAGAGACATGACTGACTGGGCAGAAGATTATCCCGCAGTAGGTTGCCATTGCTTTCTGCGGTAGACTGGTTGCCGACCAAGGCTATAGAACCCAATCTGTCCTGTTACTTGACTCATAGCTTGAGGCGGAAGAGATGTATTATATTGAGTAGTAATTAATGGGGGATCAGTTTATTACTTCATAACAATAGAAAACTGATCTCCCACTTTATGACCAGTAGAAGCTTTAATCATGATTCCAACTATTATATTCAGTCAGTCAGTTAAGTGCCATACGTGAAACACGCTTAGGCGATCATGGCTCGAAAGAGACATGACTGACTGGGCAGAAGATTATCCCACAGTAGGTTGCCATTGCTTTCTGCGGTAGACTGGTTGCCGACCAAGGCTATAGAACCCAATCTGTCCTGTTATTTAACCCATAACTGGAAGGAAAAGATGGATTAATACCTTTCCCAAGGGTATTTGCGCGTAAGTGAATGCAATGAATTCAACTGGAATTCGAACTCGGGTCCCCGATTTCTTGTTCCGAGCCGATATCCACTGCACCACAACGCAAGTATAGTACTGCTCTTATATTTAAAATGTCTAGCGAAGAGTTTATCAGAACATTTATCATAAAAGTATTTATAGAAAAGACATAGAAAAACAACCTTATGCTGGTGAAAAAGTGACTGAAGCCGAGTTGTCAGACCAGGACCAGTAATGTTGCTGGTTCTTATTTGGATATTATCAAAGATCTCCAGGAAAGTAACAGGGGTTCCGGCCCATATGTGGCAGCTATTTTCTAAGCATGGACGAATGGTTTTATAGATATGTAAGGTATATTCTGAGAGAACAACTGTCTCGCACAACACAGTGAAAAAACAGTCTTAGAGGCTGACCTAGCAATATATATTTGGTCGAAATCTGAGATTCATGCACGTGGCGATCATCAGGTTCAACTTTCAGACTTTTTGCACTTGTTGATTGCCACTTACATGAAAGAAAGAAACACACAGTAAAACAAAGGGGTGAGGAACAAATGTATATTTATTATTTTTTTAATTATTATTATTAGTAGTAGCAGTAGTAGCAGTAGTATCTCACTCTATGCCCACTCTATGTTTTAGATTTTTGTAATAAGTAATTAAATCATTATCTATGACACAAAATTTAGAATACCTAACGTCATTGTCAAAAGTAATAAATCACCTGCAAGATCTAAATTACAGAGAACCAATATTATTTACGAATTTACATGTTATTTAAAGAACTGGAATTTTAATCTGTTCAAATTTGTAAATAATTATATTGGACACACCACTACATGTTTAACAAGAAGACACACGTTACATCTCTCTGATCATAGCTCTATTAGGTCTCATTTTAATTCACATGAATACCTGCCAAACTCTATCAGTAACATACTCCTTTATAATAGCATCATCCATACTAAAAAAAAAAAAAGAAGCCCTAAAATAATGGAAACATTATTAATATAAAAAAATGATCCAGGACTCAACAATATCAACTGTGAACCCGGCCACAATGTGCTAACCGTGTTTGGAAAATAAAACATTCTTATAACCCTAGATACATAAATAAAACAATCTATATATTCTGTTAAAAGTAAAATAGAATGAAACCTTGATATTGGCTAAAGTATAGCTGAAAGCGATTGGATATATAAAACACTCGAACAATTTTTATATAATTTATGTACGAAAAAGAAAAAATATAAGATCAAATGAAAAAAAAATTCACTGCGGAATCTTATCTGTCATTTTAAACGATACTTGCATAAAATAGAGATTGCTACCTAGATAGATAGATAGATAGATAGATAGATAGATAGATAGATAGATAGATAGATAGATAGATACGAATAGAATGAGATAGATAGATACGAACAAACTGAGATAGATAGATAGATAGATAGATAGATAGATAGATAGATAGATAGATGTCCATTTATTCATTAAATATATATTCTTGTACTCTCAGTGAATACCCTAAAACTCAGTACTGAAAACTATATCATGTTGAAGTTGTAACTTACATTTCTATCTAATTACACCCGAAAACTCTTTATTCATTAAAACATATCCGATTTTTTCATTGACTCTTTCCATTGTTGTGCCAGAAGCTCAATTTCACGCTTATAACATTTGGCTGATTTCGGGGTGCAAAAAATATCTCCCTATACCCGTTTTCAACTTCAACTGCATTAATGAACGTCTGTCCGCGCAGGAAATTTGACATGACTCTGGGAAGTTAGTAACAAGGCCTGAACTGTAGGTATATTGAGGCAGTACTTCCACTCCAGCTCTTTCTCGGGTTTGCGCTCGATCTGAATTGGCACTGTGGATTGGGATGTGCATGGTCGTCTTGTAGAAATGCCCGTCTTCGATTGACCGATCCCGTGTTGTTGTGCTTTTAAAGAATCATATCCTCGTTGCAGTTGTTGAGCATAAAAGGTCAGCGTTCACAGCATGTCTATCTAGGACAAGGTCAGTAAGCAACACCCAGCCTCGAAATTCCACCCTACACACAATCTGACCTTCTGTTCAAACCACTCTAGTTTAATAACTGATTCTGAAGCTGAGCTGGAACGAAGCCACTGATTTCTCTTATTACGAAAATAGATCCATTTTTCATCCCCAGTTACAATTCGATGCCAAAAATGAACATCTTGGTGCTTTGCCGTTGCTTGCAAATGTGCACACGCCGTTAAGCCTGATCATCGGTCAGTTCATGAGGATCTTCTCAACAGCATTTGTTCACAAGGCCGAGCTTATGGAAGTATCGATTGATGGTGCTTTGTGAAAGACCAAGTGCTTCTCATAATATACGAGTGTCTGTGTTTTTGCTATTGTTCCATCATTTTAAGCAAGGCCTCATCATCCGCAACAGAGGCTCTCACTGCCTTGGTTTGTTTTCAAGAATGGTGTCATCTTCCTCGAAACGTCTGAACTAGTTTTGTGCCACATGTTCTTTGACAGTTCTTGAGACTTCCTCATCATTAATTTCTTTTGAAGCTGCTGCCCTTGCACTGTATCGCTCTTTATTCCACAGGTGGAGTAAAATAGCATTAACTGCAATTTCTTTCACCACTCATCATCAGATCTGTAAAATAAAAGTAAAGAATAAACAATTAATATTTATATGTTTAATATGAAAGCAAATAGTAATTACCTCGGCGACGATAGGACAAATTGTATTAAAGTCACGATATCACATAAAGATACAAGGTTGCAAAAATCATCATTGAAAATCTAAAAAAAAAGTCATTTGATACAACCGGGAACCATGTTTCATGATTAACAAGGGAGATAACTGCTCTTGACGAACAAGGGCGATAACTGCTCTTATAAACGTTAGTATGATTGGATACATGTGCTTGAGTTGCTATCACTGTTTGTTTTGTTTTTTTGCGCAGGTAAATTATTAACAGGTGGACTAGATCACATTAGTAACAAATTCAAATGTTTGTTCATCTATTTTGACATTCAATTTCAAAGGACTTGCTCACTTTAACTTTGGATTTTGCCATGGAATATGCTGACCTCACAAATGAGGATAGAAATATTATAAATAAACAATCCGTTCTCATCCACAACAATGAACAGTGAACAAAGTCAAATTCCAAGAACCTATTCAACATTTCTATGGGATCGTTGGATTCCGCAAAATCAAAGTAAAACCCGATGTGGGCGACAAAGCGAACTTCGCTGCCGAACTTGAAAAGACCTCCAATCCAGAGTGGACTGGGGTAGGAAATGGCTCGTAAATTTCGATGCTTCTAAAACGAACCTGCTATCAACTAACCACCATAGACAATCGCATCTACCTACCATTAGCATGGAACAGGCTTGCCTCCCAGAGAGTAAAACACTACGCCTCCTTTGCCTTACACTCTCGGCGGACCTCAAATGGAATTACTATATCGAATCCATTGCCAAATCCGCCGCTATGAAAGTCGGTTCTCTGTGCTGGGCCCGGAAGTTTTTCCCGTATGAATCTATCCTGGACATATATAAATCTACCATCCGCCCGTGTATTGAATACTGCTGCCACATCTGGTCGGGTGCCCCTGCTACTCCCTTTGGGCTTCTTGGCAAAATACAACGGAAAATCTGTAACGTGATCGATACTGACTTGGCAGACCGGCTGCAACCACTCTCTCACCGGCGTGATGTGGCTTCCCTGTGCCTCTTCTACAAATACTTTCACGGCTTCTACTCCGATGAACTTAGATCATCACGGGATACTAGATTAGCAACTAGGTCCCACCCTTTTACAGTAAAACTCATAAGATGTAACCGTAATTTCTACTCCAACGGCTTCTTCTCTCGCGCTTCACGCCTGTGGAATTCCCTTCCACATGTCTGCTTTCCCGACAGCTACAATCTCCAGAAGTTTAAATGTAAGGTCAATAGACACCTCCTATCACACTAACTTGCATCTATTCTCTCAAACACTCTCACCATCTACCCAACCCTCATTCTCCGTATCCTTACCCGCCTATCACCCTCCTTCTGACATTTCCTATATCTAACCATCCTTTTTCACCACGTTCCCCTCTATGTAACCCCCTGCGCAATAGTAGCAGTGAAATGATGTTGATATAGCTGACATTGGCTTATATTGAAACTACGGTCTCATGATTGTCCGTAATTCTACAAACTCTACAGTAGATAGAATTTGTATATTAATAGATAGTCTAATAAAAATTTAGTCTTAAAGTAATGTACAACCTAACCTAAAAAATGTTGATTTCGTAGATGTTACTCTAGATTTAGTCAATAACACATACTCACCATAGGTAATTTGTTTCTTTAGGCAGCAAATTTTCTTTTAAACATGTCAGATTAAATAAATTGCAAACAACATGTTTGCTTATTTTTAATAAAATCCGCTCAGACTCACGGATAATCTTCCGCGTATTACAATCAAAAGATGTCAGAAATGTGCTGTAACGTTGACAGATGTTATTTTCATTCATTTCTTAAGGGACCCAAGTACTTCGAACCTTTTTCTGAGGTCATCTTCAGGGGTGAGAGTTATGATAACAAATGTAACCGAAAAACTGTGTTACTAGCAATTTGTCAACCATTATATCTGAAGCAGGAAAACAAAATGTACAGTAATTTTTAATTTTTCTTTTCTTGATTTCTACAAATTTTTAAAATGTCCAGCGAAACCGGGGAAACGCTGAGAAAATTCCCGAGCTATCATCGTCTTGTATATGAAATATCTGAATTCGTAATTTTTTTCTTATGATTTCGACCGTCAAGTAAAATCTAAGGTGCTTTCCAGGGGGGGAAAAAAAGACCCCGACCTTCCCACGCACGCAGCTAAATTTAATTCGTTATCTTGATCCGGCAACTTAAACACGTAATTTCACCTGATTAAGAAAAGAGATAACCAGTGGAAACATCACAATAAGCTGTGCCCGGTGAGTGAAGCAGCCCTACAATATCTATTGGCCCATAGTGAATCCTCGACCGTAAAGAGGAGACAATTCAAAGTCAGCTCTTTAGTCATACAGACAGGCGTATGCCCACGCATTGAGGAAGTACTCGGAAACATCTAACGTAGAAACACACACAAGTACTTGGAAACATCTAACGTAGAAACACACACTAGTACTTGGAGACATCTAACGTCGAAACGCACACAAGTACTTGGAAACATCTAACGTCGAAACGCACACAAGTACTTGGAAACATCTAACGTCGAAACGCACAAAAGTACTTGGAAACATCTAACGTAGAAATACACACAAGTACTTGGAAACATCTAACGTAGAAACACACACAAGTTTTTTTGTTTTGTTTTTAATCACATCAACCCGAGCAAGGTGGTAACGCCACTGATGCACAGGGGGCTACATATGAGTGAAAAGGTTGGAAAAGAGAAAACCGGAAACCATATCCTAAACAGGGAACAAGGGATGAGCCTCTACACCTGTTCAATAGACGTGGGTGGAGTGTGAATCGGGCGACAGCTTGGAAACATCTAACTATATATATATATTATGTAAATAAAATAAGCATATCAAATCTAACTCTCTCGCTTGTAACCATCCATCACAATAAAATAAACATTTTTCTGTAATAAAGCAAGATGTATCAAAATGTCAAATAAAGTATTAATGTCATAAATGTATTATTATGAAATAAAGGGTGTACTGGATATTGGCTCGGAACGAGAAATCGGAGCGTCGAGTTCGAATTTCAGCTGAATTCCTTGCATTCACTTACGCACAAATATCCTTGGGAAAGCTATTAATCCGTCACTTCTCTCCAGTTATGGATGAAATATCAGGACAAATTGGGTTCTATAGCTTTGGCTGGCAACCAGTCTACCGCAGAAAGCAATGGCAACCTACTGCAGGATAATCTTCTGCCAAGTCAGCCATTTCTCTTTCGAGACATGATCGCCTAGGCATGTTTCACGTATGGTACTTAACTGACTAACTGATGGGGAGGTATTTTTGGTGAGCAGGTTTTTGGTGGTAAAGTGCTCGATATCAACATAGAACAGCAGAAGAAACAAAATCAAAGTAGAAATATCATAATAATGCCTTCACGAAACTTTCAATCCACATGACTAATCAGTTAAGTGACAATCTTCTCCACATTAACGTTCTATTTCTATTTTGATATCGAGCACTTTACGACAAAAAACGCACTTGACAAAATGCTACTCTACTAGTAAATTGCTGAAAAACACTATTCTTGGAGCTAACCATCATCACTACTTAACACTATATATAAATACAATAGTAAAAATATATATATTTATATGTGTGTGTGTGTGTGTGTGTGTGTGTGTGTGTGTGTGTGTGTGCGTGTGTGTTTATAATCATTATAGTGAGAGGAGAGCGGAAGAAAGAAAAAGAAGGACAAGGTACAGGGGTGTCGAAAAATAAATAAGACAAAGATGGTAATCAAGGAGATACAAGATGGCAACTGACTTTTCACTTAAACTTTTTGAAATTGTAATTATCAGGGAAGCAAGTATACTGAAAAGAGTTCCACAGGTGGGAAGTGCGAGTAAAGAAGCTTATACAGTAGAGTGACTGTTACATTTGACAGTTTTGATGGTAAAAGAGTGGGACCTACCTGCCAATCTGATAGTACAAGTAAATGCGTGTGGTCAGAGTACCAGTAAGAGAAGCTCATCAGAGCAGAAGCCGCGAAAATATTTGTAGAAAAGACAGAGGGAGGCCACATCCAGACGATGGAAAAGTCGAAATGTAAAGTAGGATCGATTATATTACATATTTTCTTTTGGATTTTGTCTACAACCCAGGAATGAATAACAGAAGCACCCAAGTAGATATAGCAACAATATTCAATGCAAAGATGATTGATAGATTTATAAATGTGCAAGATGGATTCTGACCAGGAAAACTCCTGGCCCAAAACAGTGACCCATTCATCCTAGCAGATGTAGCTATTGATTCGATGTAGTCGTTCCACTTGAGCTTATTTGAGAGAGAGACGCCGAGTAGGCGCAGTGTTTTGTTCTTTGAGAGACGAACGTGATCCATACTGATGGTAGGTGGGGAAAGTTTCTCTACAGTGTTGAAAAAACAGCAGCTTTGTTTTGGAAGCATTAAAATTTACGATTCATTTCTTACCCCAATCCATATATATATATATATATATATATATATATGGTATTGATTTACGATAATGTTTAGCATCAAGATTGTTGTTTTTCCGTAGTTTTGCTGATAAATGTATTTTGGCAACAGGTAATTTTTTATCGTAAAGTTCTTGATATCGGAGTGGAGAGAGAGCGTTGATAGGTTTAATGCAAAGAATTTGTCACTTTAGCTGAGCAAGTTCATGCAGACTTCGATGTTTCATAAGGAACCCGTTGTGATTATTATTATGAATGAGAAAAAAATATCGGAACACAACAAAAAAAAAACAAAAAAAACAAGCAGGCTTAATGAGTGAAGACATCATAACGGTGTCCTCACGAAACTTCGAAGTCGACAAAACCCTTCTAAATTTGCATTATATATATATATATATATATATAAACATGTTATGGAAATTAACGAATTTTAACGAAACTTGGTTATAAGCAACCGACAATTTGTAATGAATTATTTTGAACATTATTTTTACGGATACTCGAATATAAGTAGATATTCTGTTTTTTTTTAATTAAACAGTATTTTTACATTTATATCTACCGGCCTGATTATTTACGATAATTTTTTATTACGAAAAAAATCAAAAAATCAAGAGGCTATCCATGGTCGAGTAGTCAAGACGGTACCAGATCAAATGGTAGGCTTCCCCTATGTAAAAGGGGTTGCAGATTCGAATCCTGCTGGGTAGCACACATTTTCGTAATAAAAATTTATCGTAAATAATCAGGCCGGTAGATATAAAAATGCTGTCTAATTAAAAGAAACAGAATATCTACTTAAATACGAGTATCGGTAAAAACAATGTTCAAAATAATTCATTACATATATATATTAAAGTTTTGTAATTTGCTTGAAGCATTGCGTAAAATAGTTGTATGTGTTATGTCTTGAAGGCTGTTACAATGCGTTGAATGAAATAAAGGGAGGTGTTTGTATGACCTGTTTATTTATATTTATATTTCAAGACAATAATCTCATCGTCAGAATGGCAGAGAAAACTTCAAACTGTCCGTGTTTTTAGTTGTCCATCTATGAATGGCTGGCTTTATCCATATATATATATATATATATATATATATATATATATATATATTTATATTTATATATATATATATATATATCTTACATTTTCATCTTATATTTCATAAATAAATCATTTTCACCATTAATTTTTTTAATATAAATTTCTTCTTCTTCTTTTAAGTGCTCTGTCTTTTCCGGGCGTAGGCTATCATGGTTTTCCATATCTCCCAATCCCTGGTGGCTATTATCACGCTTTCTCCTGTTACCCCACCTAAACCCCGCTCTGACATCCACTTGCTCAGGCCTGTCCAATATGTTATCCGCTGCATTCCTCTGTCTCTTTAACCTTTATCTGACCGGTGAGTATCAGATTTTCCAAGCTTTTCTTCCTCATCATATGTCCCAGGAACTTTCACTGTATTTTCCTGATACTCAGTATTAATTTCCTTTTCGTTTCCATCCTTTCCAAAACCTCATCATTGCTTACATGCTCGATCCATGATATTCACAGCATCCTTCTGTAGAACCACATTTCAGTTACTTGAAGATTTTCCTTTATCTTCAATGACACTGTCCGGCATTCACTGCCATAATGAAGAACTCATAGCAATCTAGTACTCTCTTATTTGTTTCTAGCAAAATTGTCCTGTTTCTTAATACTTAACTTAAATTCTGTAATGTTTCTTTCGTCATGCCAATTCGCCTTCGGATCATTGTGTCTCACATTCCGTCTTCTCTTAGAACACTTGCAGGTATTTAAATGTTTGTACCTGCTTGATTTTAGTATCCCCCACCAGTATTTGGCATTTTGGGCTGCACTTTTTGCTGATGACCATGCATTCGGTTTTCTTGCAGTTGATTTGAAGTCCTTTCTTGTCACTTTCTTAAGCTACCTTCTGTAGGTGGTCTTGTAGTTTCATTTTCGTGTCCTAAATCAGCACTGTATCATCTGTGTGACTTATGGTGTCTAAATTGTGGCCTCCGATGACGATTCCTGGCAAAAATTCTAGGGCTCTAAGAGTAGTTTCGCTGTACAATTTAAAAATACTATACTCTTTGTTTTCACTATTGCTTAGAATGGAATCAGTCATTTCATCATTGGATTCAATATTATAATCCAAGAGAATGTCATCGTCATTGCATTCACTATTGCTTAGAATGGAATCAGTCATTTCATCATTGGATTCAATATTATAATCAAAGAGAATGTCATCATCATTGCATTCACTATTGCTTAGAATGGAATCAGTCATTTCATCATTGGATTCAATATTATAATCAAAGAGAATGTCATCCTTACTGCTTTCACGAATACTTGAAATTAAAACAGACATTTCAACACTGGATCCACTATTATAATCCAAGAGAATGTCATCATCATTGCATTCACTATCGCGTGGAAGGGAATCATTCATTTCATCATTGGATTCAATATTATAAACAAAGAGAACGTCATCATCATTGCATTCACTATTGCTTAGAATGGAATCAGTCATTTCATCATTGGATTCAATATTATAATCAAAGAGAATGTCATCATCATTGCATTCACTATTGCTTAGAATGGAATCAGTCATTTCATCATTGGATTCAATATTATAATCAAAGAGAATGTCATCATCATTGCATTCACTATTGCTTAGAATGGAATCAGTCATTTCATCATTGGATTCAATATTATAATCCAAGAGAATGTCATCATCATTGCATTCACTATTGCTAAGAATGGAATCAGTCATTTCATCATTGGATTCAATATTATAATCCAAGAGAATATCATCACCATTGCATTCACTATCGCGTGGAATGGAATCAGTCATTTCATCATTGGATTCAATATTATAATCAAAGAGAATGTCATCATCATTGCATTCACTATTGCTTAGAATGGAATCAGTCATTTCATCATTGGATCCAATATTATAATCAAAGAGAATGTCATCATCATTGCATTCACTATTGCTTAGAATGGAATCAGTCATTTCATCATTGGATTCAATATTATAATCAAAGAGAATGTCATCATCATTGTATTCACTATTGCTTAGAATGGAATCAATCATTTCATCATTGGATCCAATATTATAATCCAAGAGAATGCCATCATCATTGTATTCACTATTGCTTAGAATGGAATCAGTCATTTCATCATTGGATCCAATATTATAATCCAAGAGAATGTCATCATCATTGTATTCACTATTGCTTAGAATGGAATCAGTCATTTCATCATTGGATCCAATATTATAATCCAAGAGAATGTCATCATCATTGTATTCACTATTGCTTAGAATGGAATCAGTCATTTCATCATTGGATCCAATATTATAATCAAAGAGAATGTCATCATCATTGCATTCACTATTGCTTCGAATGGAATCAGTCATTTCATCATTGGATTCAATATTATAATCCAAGAGAATGTCATCATCATTGTATTCACTGTTGCTTAGAATGGAATCAGTCATTTCATCATTGGATCCAATATTATAATCAAAGAGAATGTCATCATCATTGCATTCACTATTGCTTAGAATGGAATCAGTCATTTCATCATTGGATTCAATATTATAATCAAAGAGAATGCCATCATCATTGCATTCACTATTGCTTAGAATGGAATCAGTCATTTCATCATTGGATTCAATATTATAATCAAAGAGAATGTCATCATCATTGCATTCACTATTGCTTAGAATGGAATCAGTCATTTCATCATTGGATTCAATATTATAATCAAAGAGAATGTCATCATCATTGCATTCACTATTGCTTAGAATGGAATCAGTCATTTCATCATTGGATTCAATATTATAATCAAAGAGAATGTCATCATCATTGCATTCACTATTGCTTAGAATGGAATCAGTCATTTCATCATTGGATTCAATATTATAATCCAAGAGAATGTCATCATCATTGCATTCACTATTGCTTAGAATGGAATCAGTCATTTCATCATTGGATTCAATATTACAATCCAAGAGAATGTCATCATCATTGCATTCACTATTGCTTAGAATGGAATCAGTCATTTCATCATTGGATCCAATATTATAATCAAAGAGAATGTCATCATCATTGCATTCACTATTGCTTAGAATGGAATCAGTCATTTCATCATTGGATTCAATATTATAATCCAAGAGAATGTCATCATCATTGCATTCACTATTGCTTAGAATGGAATCAGTCATTTCATCATTGGATCCAATATTATAATCAAAGAGAATGTCATCATCATTGCATTCACTATTGCTTAGAATGGTATCAGTCATTTCATCATTGGATTCAATATTATAATCAAAGAGAATGTATCATCATTGCATTCACTATTGCTTAGAATGGAATCAGTCATTTCATCATTGGATTCAATATTATAATCCAAGAGAATGTCATCACCATTGCATTCACTATTGCTCAGAATGGAATCAGTCATTTCATCATTGGATTCAATATTATAATCAAAGAGAATGCCATCATCATTGCATTCACTATTGCTTAGAATGGAATCAGTCATTTCATCATTGGATTCAATATTATAATCCAAGAGAATGTCATCATCATTGCATTCACTATTGCTAAGAATGGAATCAGTCATTTCATCATTGGATTCAATATTATAATCCAAGCGAATGTCATCCTTACTGCTTTCACGAATACTTGAAATGAAAACAGACATTTCAGCACTGACTCCAATATTATAATCCAAGAGAATGTCATCATCATTGCATTCACTATCGCGTGGAATGGAATCAGTCATTTCATCATTGGATTCAATTTTATAATCAAAGAGAATGTCATCATCATTGCATTCACTATTGCTTAGAATGGAATCAGTCATTTCATCATTGGATCCAATATTATAATCCAAGAGAATGTCATCATCATTGTATTCACTATTGCTTAGAATGGAATCAGTCATTTCATCATTGGATCCAATATTATAATCCAAGAGAATGTCATCATCATTGTATTCACTATTGCTTAGAATGGAATCAGTCATTTCATCATTGGATCCAATATTATAATCCAAGAGAATGTCATCATCATTGTATTCACTATTGCTTAGAATAGAATCAGTCATTTCATCATTGGATCCAATATTATAATCAAAGAGAATGTCATCATCATTGCATTCACTATTGCTTAGAATGGAATCAGTCATTTCATCATTGGATTCAATATTATAATCCAAGAGAATGTCATCATCATTGCATTCACTATTGCTTAGAATGGAATCAGTCATTTCATCATTGGATTCAATATTATAATCCAAGAGAATGTCATCATCATTGTATTCACTATTGCTTAGAATGGAATCAGTGATTTCATCATTGGATTCAATATTATAACCAAAAAGAATGCCATCATCATTGCATTCACTATTGCTTAGAATGGAATCAGTCATTTCATCATTGGATTCAATATTATAATCAAAGAGAATGTCATCATCATTGCATTCACTATTGCTTAGAATGGAATCAGTCATTTCTTCATTGGATTCAATATTATAATCAAAGAGAATGTCATCATCATTGCATTCACTATTGCTTAGAATGGAATCAGTCATTTCATCATTGGATTCAATATTATAATCAAAGAGAATGTCATCATCATTGCATTCACTATTGCTTAGAATGGAATCAGTCATTTCATCATTGGATTCAATATTATAATCCAAGAGAATGTCATCATCATTGCATTCACTATTGCTTAGAATGGAATCAGTCATTTCATCATTGGATTCAATATTATAATCCAAGAGAATGTCATCATCATTGCATTCACTATTGCTTAGAATGGAATCAGTCATTTCATCATTGGATCCAATATTATAATCAAAGAGAATGTCATCATCATTGCATTCACTATTGCTTAGAATGGAATCAGTCATTTCATCATTGGATTCAATATTATAATCAAAGAGAATGTCATCATCATTGCATTCACTATTGCTTAGAATGGAATCAGTCATTTCATCATTGGATTCAATATTATAATCCAAGAGAATGTCATCATCATCGCATTCACTATTGCTTAGAATGGAATCAGTCATTTCATCATTGGATCCAATATTATAATCAAAGAGAATGTCATCATCATTGCATTCACTATTGCTTAGAATGGTATCAGTCATTTCATCATTGGATTCAATATTATAATCAAAGAGAATGTATCATCATTGCATTCACTATTGCTTAGAATGGAATCAGTCATTTCATCATTGGATTCAATATTATAATCCAAGAGAATGTCATCATCATTGCATTCACTATTGCTAAGAATGGAATCAGTCATTTCATCATTGGATTCAATATTATAATCCAAGCGAATGTCATCCTTACTGCTTTCACGAATACTTGAAATGAAAACAGACATTTCAGCACTGACTCCAATATTATAATCCAAGAGAATGTCATCATCATTGCATTCACTATCGCGTGGAATGGAATCAGTCATTTCATCATTGGATTCAATTTTATAATCAAAGAGAATGTCATCATCGTTGCATTCACTGTTGCTTAGAATGGAATCAGTCATTTCATCATTGGATCCAATATTATAATCCAAGAGAATGTCATCGTCATTGCATTCGCTATTGCTTAGAATGGAATCAGTCATTTCATAATTGGATTCAATATTATAATCAAAGAGAATGTCATCATCATTGCATTCACTATTGCTTAGAATGGAATCAGTCATTTCATCATTGGATTCAATATTATAATCAAAGAGAATGTCATCACCATTGCATTCACTATTGCTCAGAATGGAATCAGTCATTTCATCATTGGATTCAATATTATAATCAAAGGGCATGTTATCATCATTGCATTCACTATTGCTTAGAATGGAATCAATCATTTCATCATTGGATTCAATATTATAATCAAAGAGAATGCCATCATCATTGCATTCACTATTGCTTAGAATGGAATCAGTCATTTCGTCATTGGATTCAATATTATAATCCAAGAGAATGTCATCATCATTGCATTCACTATCGCATGGAATGGAATCAGTCATTTCATCATTGGATTCAATATTATAATCCAAGAGAATGTCATCATCATTGCATTCACTATTGCTAAGAATGGAATCAGTCATTTCATCATTGGATTCAATATTATAATCCAAGAGAATATCATCACCATTGCATTCACTATCGTGTGGAATGGAATCAGTCATTTCATCATTGGATTCAATATTATAATCAAAGAGAATGTCATCATCATTGCATTCACTATTGCTTAGAATGGAATCAGTCATTTCATCATTGGATCCAATATATAATCAAAGAGAATGTCATCATCATTGCATTCACTATTGCTTAGAATGGAATCAGTCATTTCATCATTGGATTCAATATTATAATCAAAGAGAATGTCATCATCATTGTATTCACTATTGCTTAGAGTGGAATCAGTCATTTCATCATTGGATCTAATATTATAATCCAAGAGAATGTCATCATCATTGTATTCACTATTGCTTAGAATGGAATCAGTCATTTCATCATTGGATCCAATATTATAATCCAAGAGAATGTCATCATCATTGTATTCACTATTGCTTAGAATGGAATCAGTCATTTCATCATTGGATCCAATATTATAATCCAAGAGAATGTCATCATCATTGTATTCACTATTGCTTAGAATGGAATCAGTCATTTCATCATTGGATCCAATATTATAATCAAAGAGAATGTCATCATCATTGCATTCACTATTGCTTAGAATGGAATCAGTCATTTCATCATTGGATTCAATATTATAATCCAAGAGAATGTCATCATCATTGTATTCACTATTGCTTAGAATGGAATCAGTCATTTCATCATTGGATCCAATATTATAATCCAAGAGAATGTCATCATCATTGCATTCACTATTGCTTAGAATGGAATCAGTCATTTCATCATTGGATTCAATATTATAATCAAAGAGAATGCCATCATCATTGCATTCACTATTGCTTAGAATGGAATCAGTCATTTCATAATTGGATTCAATATTATAATCAAAGAGAATGTCATCATCATTGCA
Source organism: Ascarosepion bandense (assembly GCA_037127315.1). NCBI lineage: Eukaryota > Metazoa > Mollusca > Cephalopoda > Sepiida > Sepiidae > Ascarosepion > Ascarosepion bandense. Next base: position 917,247 of record JBBBDQ010000200.1, on the reverse strand, counting down.
TTCACTATTGCTTAGAATGGAATCAGTCATTTCATCATTGGATTCAATATTATAATCAAAGAGTATGTCATCATCATTGCATTCACTATTGCTTAGAATGGAATCAGTCATTTCATCATTGGATTCAATATTATAATCCAAGAGAATGTCATCATCATTGCATTCACTATCGCGTGGAATGGAATCAGTCATTTCATCATTGGATTCCATTTTATAATCAAAGAGAATGTCATCATCGTTGCATTCACTATTGCTTAGAATGGAATCAGTCATTTCATCATTGGATCCAATATTATAATCCAAGAGAATGTCATCATCATTGCATTCGCTATTGCTTAGAATGGAATCAGTCATTTCATAATTGGATTCAATATTATAATCAAAGAGAATGTCATCATCATTGCATTCACTATTGCTTAGAATGGAATCAGTCATTTCATCATTGGATTCAATATTATAATCAAAGAGAATGTCATCACCATTGCATTCACTATTGCTCAGAATGGAATCAGTCATTTCATCATTGGATTCAATATTATAATCAAAGGGAATGTTATCATCATTGCATTCACTATTGCTTAGAATGGAATCAATCATTTCATCATTGGATTCAATATTATAATCAAAGAGAATGCCATCATCATTGCATTCACTATTGCTTAGAATGGAATCAGTCATTTCGTCATTGGATTCAATATTATAATCCAAGAGAATGTCATCATCATTGCATTCACTATCGCATGGAATGGAATCAGTCATTTCATCATTGGATTCAATTTTATAATCAAAGAGAATGTCATCATCGTTGCATTCACTATTGCTTAGAATGGAATCAGTCATTTCATCATTGGATCCAATATTATAATCCAAGAGAATGTCATCATCATTGCATTCGCTATTGCTTGGAATGGAATCAGTCATTTCATAATTGGATTCAATATTATAATCAAAGAGAATGTCATCATCATTGCATTCACTATTGCTTAGAATGGAATCAGTCATTTCATCACTGGATTCAATATTATAATCAAAGAGAATGTCATCATCATTGCATTCACTATTGCTAAGAATGGAAACAGTCATTTCATCATTGGATTCAATATTATAATCAAAGAGAATGTCATCCTTACTGCTTTCATGAATACTTGAAATGAAAACAGACATTTCAACACTGGATCCAATATTAAAATCCAAGAGAATGTCATCATCATTGCATTCACTATCACGTGGAATGGAATCATTCATTTCATCATTGGTTCCAATATTATAATCCAAGAGAATGCCTTCATCATTGCATTCACTATTGCTTAGAATGGAATCAGTCATTTCATCATTGGATTCAATATTATAATTAAAGAGAATGTCATCCTTACTGCTTTCACAAATACTTGAAATGAAAACAGACATTTCAACACTGGATCCAATATTATAATCCAAGAGAATGTCATCATCATTGCATTCACTATCGCGTGGAATGGAATCAGTCATTTCATCATTGGATTCAATATTATAATCAGAGAATGTCATCCTTACTGCTTTCACAAATACTTGAAATGAAAACAGACATTTCAACACTGGATCCAATATTATAATCCAAGAGAATGTCATCACCATTGCATTCACTATTGCTTAGAATGGAATCAGTCATTTCATCATTGGATTCAATATTATAATCAAAGGGAATGTCATCATCATAGCATTCACTATTGCTCAGAATGGAATCAGTCATTTCATCATTGGATTCAATATTATAATCAAAGGGAATGTCATCATCATTGCATTCACTATTGCTTAGAATGGAATCAGTCATTTCATCATTGGATTCAATATTATAATCAAAGGGATTGTCATCACCATTGCATTCACTATTGCTTAGAATGGAATCAGTCATTTCATCATTGGATTCAATATTATAATCAAAGGGAATGTCATCATCATAGCATTCACTATTGCTAAGAATGGAATCAGTCATTTCATCATTAGATTCAATATTATAATCAAAGAGAATGTCATCATCATTGCATTCACTATTGCTTAGAATGGAATCAGACATTTCATCATTGGATCCAATATTATAATCCAAGAGAATGTCATCATCAATGCATTCACTATTGCTTAGAATGGAATCAGTCATTTCATCATTGGATTCAATATTATAATCAAAGAGAATGTCATCATCATTGCATTCACTATTGCTTAGAATGGAATCAGTCATTTCATCATTGGATTCAATATTATAATCAAAGAGAATGTCATCCTTACTGCTTTCACGAATACTTGAAATGAAAACAGACATTTCAACACTGGCTCCAATATTATAATCCAAGAGAATGTCATCATCATTGCATTCACTATCACGTGGAATGGAATCAGTCATTTCATCATTGGATTCAATTTTATAATCAAAGAGAATGTCATCATTATTGCATTCACTATTGCTTAGAATGGAATCAGTCATTTCATCATTGGATCCAATATTATAATCAAAGAGAATGTCATCATCATTGCATTCACTATTGCTTAGAATGGAATCAATCATTTCATCATTGGATTCAATATTATAATCCAAGAGAATGTCATCCTTACTGCTTTCACGAATACTTGAAATGAAAACAGACATTTCAACACTGGCTCCAATATTATAATCCAAGAGAATGTCATCATCATTGCATTCACTATCACGTGGAATGGAATCAGTCATTTCATCATTGGATTCAATTTTATAATCAAAGAGAATGTCATCATTATTGCATTCACTATTGCTTAGAATGGAATCAGTCATTTCATCATTGGATCCAATATTATAATCAAAGAGAATGTCATCATCATTGCATTCACTATTGCTTAGAATGGAATCAGTCATTTCATCATTGGATTCAATATTATAATCAAAGAGAATGTCATCATCATTGCATTCACTATTGCTTAGAATGGAATCAGTCATTTCATCACTGGATTCAATATTATAATCCAAGAGAATGTCATCATCATTGCATTCACTATTGCTAAGAATGGAAACAGTCATTTCATCATTGGATTCAATATCATAATCAAAGAGAATGTCATCCTTACTGCTTTCACGAATGCTTGAAATGAAAACAGACATTTCAACACTGGATCCAATATTATAATCCAAGAGAATGTCATCATCATTGCATTCACTATCACGTGGAATGGAATCATTCATTTCATCATTGGTTCCAATATTATAATCCAAGAGAATGTCTTCATCATTGCATTCACTATTGCTTAGTATGGAATCAGACATTTCATCATTGGATTCAATATTATATTTCAAGAGAATGTCATCCTTACTGCTTTCACAAATACTTGAAATGAAAACAGACATTTCAACACTGGATCTAATATTATAATCCAAGAGAATGTCATCATCATTGCATTCACTATCGCGTAGAATGGAATCATTTATTTCATCATTGGATCCAATAATATAATCAAAAAGAATGTCATCCTTACTGCTTTCACGAATACATGGAATGAAATCAGATATTCATTGGATCTAATATTATGATCAAAGTGAATCTTTATCCTTGGATTTGTCCATAGTGTTCCAGCCACTATATTTTTTGAATGTTTTAATTATTATATCCGTCTTATTTTTTAACACAAATTCTTTATCCACATGTCGACATGAGACAGCATCGCTCTTTTTTCTTCGTTCAGTTGTTGTCATAGTAAAATCTTCCTACTACATCTATTCTTACCTCGTTATGGTCTTAAATGATTTGATTATAGAAACACCGAGAAGATGCAGTTGTCTTGTATTAGAAGCATTTTTATTTTTTAACACATTCTTCTTCTTCTATGTGCCCTGTCCCTTCAGGACGTAGACGATCATGGTTCTCCACGTCTCCCTATCCCTTGTGGCTCTTAGTATGTTTGTTCCTGTTACACCTCGCAACCTCCGTTCCGTAATCCACCTGATCAGAGCCTGCAAATATGTTATCCGCTGCCTTCCTCTGTCTCTTTTTCCTTCTATCTGGCCAGTCAGTATCACGTTCTCCAAGCTTTCCTTCATCATTGCGTGTCCCAGGAATTTTAGTTGTCTCTTCCTGATGATCACTATTAATTTCTTTTTTGTTGCCATTCTTTCCAACACCTCATCGTTGCTTGCATGCTCAGTCCACGATATCCGCAGCATCCTTCTGTAGAACCACATTTCCGCTTTTCAAGTTTTGTCCTCATTTTCGATGATATTGCCCAGCATTCACTGCCTTATTGAAGAACTGACATCACATAGCAATCCAACACTCTTTTCTTTGTTTTTAGTGAAATTTTCCTGTGTCTTAGTACTTTACTCAGCTTCTGGAACGCATCCTTCACCATGCCAATTCGCTTTCGAATCTCTGTGTCGCACTTTCCATCTCCTGTTTGAACACTTCCTAGATATTTAAATTTTTGTACTTGCTTGATTCTAGTATTTCCCACCTGTATTTGACATTTTGGGTTGCAACTTTTGCTGATGACCATGCATTCATTTTTATTAAATTTTATTTGTAGTCCTTTTTGTCACTCTCCACCGATACCTTCTGTAGGAGGTCTTGTAGTTTCCTTTCCGTGTCTGCAATCAGCACTGTATCATCTTAACACATTAGCTTTTCTATTAATTTGACAGTAAGTATGTACCAGATTTCCAATGAAAATATAAACACCACAAAATAATAATGACAAGAATAGATATGGAGAGATAAAATGTAAGTTATATTGAACAAAATATATACAACCTGGAACACGGGTTAGTGAAATACAGGAATACTAGGAATACTGTTATTAGGAATCAATATATACAATTTTATAAAGAAGAAGTAAGTCTGGGTAATAAGTTTATATTCTTACTGACCAACCAAGCGGCGGTCCAACTACTCACCTCCTGCTGCACACTCTCTCTAACACTCACTGTGACAATCACTGCCATTCTCTGTAATAGGCAGGATGATTTGTACACCTTAGACGAGTCCATTCATTGTGCAATAAACGGCGCTCCCCAATGCTCCTCTCCCTAGCTTCTTTTTGGGAGGAGCTAGCATTTTTCTGGCTTGAGATCTAATATTATCAACAGCTTCCAAAATGTTTCTTTTTTTCATCGCGTTCACGCTTTTTGAAAATGACGAGCTTGGCTCTTCATTACTTCTTTGGTTTATGTGTGTCACTTGTTCGCCTGGTTTGCAAGTTTTTTTCCCGTAACTATCGGTGGAATAAATACAGGTTTCTTTTACACGGTTTCTGTTGTGAATTTTTTATTGTTTGAAAATATCTTTTTTTAATTCTAAATTTTCCTTCGTCACGCTTTTTTATTTTTTTGCAACAAGCATTAATGGGTAAATTCCATATATTAAATTTCTGCATCCAGTCCGTTTCTACTAGGTCGTGTGTGTTTTTTGACACGTAGATATTTAGTTTTTTATTTCTCCCTAAAATTTTACATTCACTATAATTTCGCCTCCGAAATTAATCATTTTCCCCATTACAGATTTAGCAATTTTTTTTAGTGTGTAACATGTTCTGCTTGTTTAACTTCCGCTATATCTGTAAATTTATTATTGTAAGGTCTGACCCCGAATCCAATTGAAAGTTGATCTTCTTATTTAGAATTTCCATTTCAACACATTTTCTCATATTTTCCTTGTTTTCAGCTTTCACTCTGGTAGATCTTACCCTACTCGGTTGGTTTTTATTTCTGCATACCGTAGCTTTGTGGCCCATCTTACGACATGCTTGGCAATTTTTGTACTTGAGAAGACAAGCTTTAAACCAATGCCATCCACCACATTTGTAACATGCAGAATGGGGGTTGTTTTTAATTGGATTCTTATCAAACGTAGTTCTGTATTTCTTTTCTTTGTCATTATAATTTTGTTTTGCTTTTGGGGAGGATACAAAACGTAAAATTCTTTTTACCTTTCGAATGTGCGCGACTCCTGACTCTTCAATGTCCTTAATATCTTTCTTTATACTGAGACATTTCTGGCAATCCTCTGACAATTTTTGTAATGTTAGACCGGCTCGTTTTGAAATTTGGTCAGCATGCGTTTCCTCATTTTGCTGTCTTTAGCAGCAACTAGTCTTTGGACAAATATGAGACACTTGAAATGTCTGGGGTAAGCTCCGACAATTTAAAATTGTCACAGTGTTTGTTGACGATAGCTGCGAATGTAGAATAGTCCTCGTTTTCGTCTTTTCTGAGATTAAGACATTTCCACCTTTTATGGAACAACGAGATTTTTGGGCTAAATAGCTCCGTGAGGCCTGTCACTGCATCATCGAACGTGAAATCGTTCGTCATTTTAGGGATAATAATATTCTACGAACTTAGTGTGTTCGTCTGTGCCTAATGTTCTAAGTAAAAGTCTTAATTTTTTCTTTTCACTCCAGTGTTGACAGTCGGTATTAAAAATTATCCTCATATCGCCTGTAATACTCTTCAAAATTTTTATCTTCCTCAATTGAGTATTTAAAAATTTCTATAGCATTCCACATAGCATCTTGTGAAAATGTCTCCTCCTTTTCCGTGTTCCTTTCTAGTTCTGTACTTGTTAATTTCAATAGCAGTTCTTGTAATTGTGATTGTCTTTCCTCATTTACCTTTTGTATTTCTATTTGTTTTTCTTCATTTTCCTTTTGTATTTCCATTTATCTCTTTTGCATTTTAATTAGTCTTTCTTCAACTTGCTTTTGCATATCCATTTGTCTTATTTTGTTAGTCTTTTGCATTTCCATTTGTCTTATTTCGTTAGCCTTTTGCATTTCTATTTGTCTTATTTCGTTAGCCCTTTGCATTTCCATTTGTCTTACTTTTAATTTACATTGTTTTTCTTCGGTTCTCTTAATCATTTCCAGTATTCCCTTCTGAAAATGCTCCATGATTTTGCTGTTTCGATTCCGTTAGAAGTTTAATTTTTATCAGTTGCTTTCTAGCAATTAATTACGACAGATTTTTTCGCTATCTCTCTGTGATAGTGTCGCCGAATTATTTGTGCTCGATTTGTTGTTCGAATCAATTTGTAGCGCACTTTGTTAAAGTGATTCTGGAAAAAAATTCGTCACAATTTTGTTGTCCGACTTGTGCACGAATCTGCTTCGCTAATTTGATATTGTTATTGCTGAGTCCTCTTATGTGAGTTTTGAGTTCCTCGACGCTAATTCCTTGATGTTGTACATGAATTCGCGTTCTTTTGTCGCCAATTTGTTCTTAACGACTGATGTGACAAACTTCTTTTTTCCTCCGTGTGAACATGTTCGAAATCCTTTATTGCCAATTGCTTGTTGGCGACTGACTTGAAACCGTATTTTTCTCTCCGCGTAAACTTGTTCGAAAACCTTCATCGCGAATTTGTTGTGGATTCTTGTTTAGAAACCCCACAAAATAATAATAATAAGAAGAATAGATATGGAGAGATAAAATGTAACAAAATATATATAATCTGAAACACAGGTTAGTAAATACCGGAATACTAGGAATAATATTATTAGGAATCAATATATACAATCTTGGAAAGAAGAAATAAGTCCGGGTAATAAGTTACTGACCAACTAAGCGGCGGTCCAACTACTCAACCCCTGCTACACACTCTCTCTAACACTCACTGGACAATCACTATATTTAGCTGTCCCTCCCACTAAGGGCATCATGTGACACATGGTCAGTTATGAGTGGGAATTTCTGGGCTATATGGCCCGGCCAAAAAAATACCTGTCTATTTTTCCCCAGTCGTGCTTCTACCCTTCGGCGGAACCACGACTGGGTTATTGCTCTCTGCTCGGAAGAAAAGAGCACCCTCTGTCCGAAGGCAGAGAGCTGACAATCAGAAATGCCGTCGCATCGAGAAAACTTTCTGTGACAATCACTGCCGTTCTCTGTAATAGGCAGGATTATTTGTACACCTTAGACGAGTCCATTTATTGTGCAATAAACGGCGCTTCCCAAAAGTATATATGGTTTTATGCAAAGAATTTGTCACTTTAACTGGGCTCATGACGACTTCGATGTTTCATGAGTGTTTTTCTATAATAATGAATAATATCTTCCAATTTTTGTTTTTCTTCAAACCACTCTACAAAATTATCAAAACAAAAATATAACCAAAAATAGGAAAAATATTTTTCAACGTAATATAAAAACACTTCCCCAAACATAACAAACTATCAAAAATCCTTAACAAAACACAATCAACATCAGTTACACCTGCATGGAAAACATGAAAAAATAATTGCCAAACACAACAAGAAAATACTTAATAAAACCAATAACACTAACAGAAACCAACAACAAAATACGAACAAATGTAACTGCCAAAAAAAGATAACTGTCCACTTAATAATAAATGCCTAAGCAACATCCTATTATACAAAGCTATCGTGACAAATAACACGAACACAAACGAATAAGAGCTACCAAAACATCCTTTAAAGAAAGATTCAATAATCACAAAGCATCACTCAACACAGAAAAATATAAAAACAGCACAAAGCAATCAAAATATATATAAAACCAGAAACGAAATAACATTATTTTATAACTTTAATTTTCGTAACGTTATTCCGAAAGAATATTTTCGTAACTCACTGTTAGTGGATCATAATATTTCGGTATCTTCACGTAAAATCTACGTACTAAACGAATCCTTCGAATAATACACAGTAATGCTCTCGAAATAATTTTCCCGAGTATTTCACTCAGAAACAATCTCTTCAATAACTCACAACACCGGAATGATGCACAACACAGAAAATACGCAGACTTCTGTCTGGGTGCTTTACTTACTAAAGATCCCAGTAACACAATTCATTCAACGGTTACGTTTGTTGCCTGGAGATCCGTGTTCGATCACACGTGTCAGTATCGACACTGTCTTCCTACATAGCACCTTCCCTTTTGAGCTGACTTCCTTCAGAATCAGACCTATGGAGTCTGCATGTTTTTTAAAATTTTCATCTTAGTTCTTTTTCTTTTGCCATACCACCGCTGTTCAATAATTCCTGGTGGCGTAGGTATATCGAACATATCATATAGTTCTTCTATGGAAACTTTTTCAATGCGACTTTCCAAATTAGTGTGTCTACGTCTTAACTGATTACATTGAGTCAATAGCTAAATCCCCTGCTAGGAAGTTTGGGTCACTGTATTGAGCCAGGAGTTTTTGTTCTGCCTGAATCCATCTTGCACATATACAAATCAACCATCCGTCTGTGTATAGAGTACTACTGTCATATATGGTCAGGCACCCCCGCTGTTCATCTCAGTGTTATCGACAGACTCAAAAGGAGAATCAGTAGTGTGTTAGGTACCGACTTGGCGGCTCGACTTCAGGAACTTTCTCACCGACGGGATGTGGCTTCCCTCTGTCTGTTCTATAAATATTTTCATGGCTTCTGCTCTGACGAACTTGAGTCACTGGTGAGATTAATGGGACTTTCCAAATCTGTGTGTCTACGTCTTAACTGGTTCAGGTGACGTTTATATTCCCACCTTGGTTACTGCACCATGTAAGTCATTAGACCGATCCTTCTTTTTACCACACAATCCTTGCAGAATTCTTTTTCTTGTTGGTAAATCTTTTAAAACACAATTTCTCCCGGGTTAAAGTAATTGTTTACGGTGATATTTCTAGATGTTTTCGCGATCCGTACAGATTGTATTTCGTTGAACACAGACTTTATTTTTATTTTTTAAATTTTTATTTTTTATTTTTGGCGAACCTCAATTCGACTGGCGACATTCCAGATCTAGTGTTAGGATTTGGCGTAATTCTGCGAACGCTCAGGAATTGCTAAAGCATTTTCTCATCTGATTCCCTTTCTCCAACTTTTAAGAGATCATTTGAACGTATCAACAATGCATTCTGCTTGTCCGTTTGATCTTGGATGATACGGAGGCATTGTAATATGTTTTATGCGTAAGAACTTGCAGAATAACTTGAATTCAATAGATGGGAAGTGCGCTCCGTTGTCCGACACATTGGAATCAGGTACGCCAATCCTTGTAAATATTTCGTGCAATAAATTTATTGCTACCGTGATAGTTAGTCTTCTGCATTTCAATATTTCAGGCTACTTGGTATAACTGACAACCACCACCAGATAATATTCTCTATTCAACGGTCAAGCGAAATCTAGATGTAATCGCGACTATACCATGTCCGTTTCCGTTGAAATTTAATCGGCGGGGACTTCACTGCCAGATCACAACTTCTGCATGATTTAACCACGTTTTGTATGTCTTCACCCATTTTCGGCCAGTAAGTGTAGCATCTCATTAAAGATTTCATCCTAGAAATTCCCGAATGACCAACATGGAATTCCTTTAACATGCGTTTTCGCAATGATGTTGGAATTACAACTCTATCAGCGTACTTCAATATACCATCACATATTGAAAATGCGTTACTTTCATTTCAGTTAAGTGCCATACGTGATACACGCTTGGGCGATCATGTCTCGAAAGAGACATGACTGACTGGGCAGAAGATTATCCCGCAGTAGGTTGCCATTGTTTTCTGCAGTAGATTGGTTACCAGCCAAGGCTATAGAACCCAATCTGTCCTGTTATTTAGCCCATAACTGGAAGGAAGAAACGGATTAATACCTTTTCCAAGGGTATTTACGCGTAAGTGAATGCAATGAATTCAACTGGAATTTGAACTCGGCTCGCCGATTTCTTGTTCCGAGCCGATATCCACTGCACCACAACACACATCAGCAATATACTTTCATTTACTATTCTATTTTTGACTTTACATATAATTTGAGCCTTTATTTTTAATATGAAGTCGTCGTTTCGCGACTGAAGTCTTATTACTTCCAAAGATATAGGCAACTATCATACGGTATTATGTAAGACATGTTTAATTTTTTTTTAGTCATTATGGCCGCAAGCTCTGTATCTTGAAAAGTTTCCGCGAATTTCGGAATTAAGCAAGACATTCCATCAGTATGACTTAATTTCTTTGATGGTAAGGATTCCATTTTAGAGTTGTAATTCAGTAGTATAGTCCACCAGCGTTGCAGTCTACTTGCTGGATGTGTTGGAACACCCTTTATTGAACCATATATAGACACGAATGGACGATGGTCAGTTTGTAAGAAAAATTATCGTCTGTGTAGGAATTTATGGAATTGTCTATGGCAAAAACTATAAACAAAGCTTCCTTCTCAATCTAGCTGTAGTTTTTTCTCAGCAGTTATTAACGACCTTGAAGCATGCGTTATTGGCCTAGTTGTTCCATTGTCATATTTATGTAATATTACTGCTCAAATGTCTAAATCACTTGCATCTGATGCAACGACAATGTTTAATTTAGTATCAAAATGCGTTACTGATAAGTCAGATGTTAGGACTATTTTGATCTTTTCAAACGCATTGACATTTCTCTGTCTAAATCCATTCAGCGTCTTTCTTTAACAAGGCATTTAAAAGTGCTGTCAACTCATGCATATTTGATATAAACACATGGTATTAGTTTGCAAAGCCTAAAATGCACTCAATTTCGCTAAATCGGTCAGATCTGGCATGTCTTTAATTGCGCTTGATCGGGCAGGATTTGGTCGTCGACCCTTTTCGTCAATAGTTTGTCCCATATATTTTATTCTGGACATAAATAGCTCCAATTTTATTTCATTAATTTTCAAACTGTTTTCTTTGATCTTTTGAATACTATTTTTACGTCTTCCGCATGTTGATGTCTGGTTTTCCTTTTAATCACTATGACATTTAGATATGCTTGCGCTTAAACTAACCCAGACAGCATTGTATCCATAATTTGTTTAAAAATATGCTCAGAGCTAAAGTTATCCCGAAAGGTTGAATTTATATAGACCTTTATGAGTGTTTGTAGTAATTTCGAACACTCATCTTCTACCAGTATTTGTAGGTAGGAGTCCGACAAGTCCTACTTAAAAAAAATAACATTTCCCCTCATTTAATTTGGCAAAAATTTCTTTCAGACTTTGTATCGGGTAATTTTGTAAACTTGCATTAATTGAGAAATCAGCAGATATCCGGATTTGTTCTTCTTTTTCTGCACCAAAACAGTCGGCGATGCCCATTCAGAATAGCCTACTTTGGAAAGGACTCGAATTATTCAAGCTTTTCCAATTGCTTATTGATTAGGTCCGACGCTGAAAGAGACGGACTCCTTTTCGGTCTGAATATTCACCTAGGTGTCTTTGACAAAATCCAACGGAGAATCTGTAATGTGATCGATCCCGACTTGGCAGCTAGAACACAGTCGCTTTCTCACTGACGCAGTGTGGCTTCCCTGTGTCTCTTCTACAAATACTTTCACAGCTTCTGCTCCGATGAACTTAGCTCACTGGTATCCCCTATATATGAATTTACTCGAGCAACAAGATTAGCAACTAGGTCCCACCATTTTACTGTGAAACCAATAAATTGCAAACGTAAATTCTACTCCATCACCTTCTTTTCTCGCACTTCCGACTTGTGAAATTCCCTTCCATTTACTTGCTTTCCCGATAGTTACAATCTTCAAGAATTCAAATGTAAAGTCCATAGTCATCTCCTGTCTCACTGACTTGTATCGTCTCTCTCTTGCTCCTTTCTCCCTCCACTCTACTCTCATCAGTATTCTCATCTTTCACTTACCCTCTTCCTGATACTCCCTTATAACTTTCCTCTTATGTAATCCCCTGCGCACCAGTGGCAGTAAAATGCCTTGCTTGGGGCGATATGATTATTAAAAAAACGATAATAATAATATTGGTGTTGCATTTTTTTTTAACTTCAAAATTCGCCTTTGCTCTTGTGCACGTACCAAGACCTTCTGAAAAATATATCTGTGAATTCTCTTTTTAATTCTGTTTTGAAATTTTCCGTTATCGTAGTAGTAGTTACGGTGACAATATTTAATTGGTTGCAGAACAAATTGATTGGCTGATCCCAAATATTAAATGAAGAAATCTTTTCCCTATAAATTTGTTGCATTTTTTAACATGATTACCACCTCTTTTGTTTTTTGTTTTTTTTTTCAACGAAAGAAATATTACAGGTGAACTTCCATGAAAAATCACGAAAAATAAGAGTTAACAGGAAGTTAACTCGAGAAGTTCTTGGGAAGTTCATAGGAGTTCTTAGAAGTTCTAGAGAGTTCTTTAGAGTTCTATTGGAGTTTAGAACTACTATGCAGTTGATATTAGTCGGCAGTTAGCCTAATACTAAGGTGTCAGCTTTATTGCCTGGATCTAACGCCGCAGTTTGAATGTTAGTGTTGCATTTTCTTTAACTTCAAAATTCGCTTTTACTTTTGTTCATGTGCCAAGACCTTCTGAAAAATATATCTGGGAATTCTCTTTTTAATTCTGTTTGGAAATTTTCCGTTGTCGTACTAGTAGTTGCGGTGACAATATTTAATTGGTTGCAGAACAAATTGATTGGCTGATCCCAAAGATTAAATAAATACCATCCATTCCCAGTAAATTTGTTCCATTTGTTAACATGAATACCACTCCCTCCATTTTTTTTTTGTTTTTCCAACGAAAGAAATATTAAAGGTGAATTCAAACTACAAGACTTAATTTCTACCCTGAAACACCACAAGCAACTTTTCACGCAGTTCATAACCTAGGTTTACCCAGTTTTTGTCAAGTCTTTTCATTAATTATAGTCATATCAGAATCCGATTGCAATTTTATTTTTATATTTTTCATCGTGACAAAAATAAATTTTCTTTTAGATGTTTCGTTTTTTCTTTCCGCTTGTCGACTTTACCCAATGTATTTACTTTGTTGACAGACTTTTTGTTTCTCTTACATTTTTTTACTTACAACAAGTACTCTTTGTCCTAATATTCCACATTGATAGCATGCTTTTGTTTCCAAAGAAACGATCACTTTTAAAGTGCTTACCATCACAAACAAGTATTAAGTATTTTATTGTATTTTTTCACTGTTTTGCTAGGAGTTGAAAAACGTCTATTTTTTTTCTACAGAGGGTTGGACGTTATGTATTTCTGAAATATCTCTCTCCACAATCTCTGCATTATCAAATTTTCAATTCATAATACGCTGACCCTCTTCAGCTATTTTTGGAGAGTTAATTTTGAATCCATTTTTAGTTTAGTCAGAACACCGGATTTTATTTCCGCGTCTCATTTGAAGTTAAGCCTTGAACGATATTTAAATGAATCATTTAACTTAAACTTCTCACATTCTCAATTGACAACTACTGCGTAGGTGACAAAATCGTTATCGTCACACTTTACTGGGTTTAGATAATTCCACCATGCGTTAAATAATGAGGTTCTATCTCCGAAAATTTTTGATATCCTTACAGTTTCCTTTAAAATATCTCACTTGGCTGTTTCGACGAAATAATATTTATGAATATTTTATAATGAGCAGGGGACAATTTTCTCAATAATAATCGGACTTTCCTTTCGTCATTCCAATGCGAACAATCCCTTTTGAAGATCCCTTCGCGTCTTATTCCTTCGTCTGGATTGTATACAAACTCGCTAATAGAATTCGTAATGGCGCCTGGGGTGAATGAGTCAGATATTTTTCCTCTGCCGTTTTCTTAAACAACAATTCAAAAAATATTTGTTGTTTTTGTAATTGAAATTGCTATTCATGTTGGTCTTTTTGTTGTTGTAACTGTAGTTCTTGCTGTTGCTGTTGCTGTTGCTGTGCCAACATTTTAAGCATAACTGATTTCAGTTTGTCCATTGTCCTTGTATTCCGCTGAATGTTACAATTAGTACGTGTAGGGTACGTATTTTTCTCTGTAATCCTCGTGAAAGTTCAAAACGAAATTTTCGTCGCCACTTTTATAACCTTAGTTTTCGTAACGGACTTCTGAAGGGAACTTTTGGTACCTCGCTGTTACCGAGTATCTTTTAGTATCTTCGCGTAAAGTCAACGTACTAAACGAATCATTCGAATAATACACATTAATGCTCTCGGAATAATTATCTCGACTAATTAACTCAGAAACAATCTCTTTATTCATGCACAACACCGGAATAATGCACAACACAGAACACATTCAGACTTCTGTCTGAGTGTTTTATATACTAAATATTTATGGTCACCTGATCCCAGTAGCACAATTCTTTCAGCGGTTACGTTTTTTACTTGGAAATCCGTGTTCGACCACACGTATTGGTATCGACACTTTTTTCTTACATAACATATTACTACCAAAATGAAATAGGAAATATTTTTTTTAAAAAGTACCTCCACACAGCAGCAACAGTAAAATCTGTAAATTATGTCCGGAAGAGAAACTAGCAATAAACAGCTTTAAAAACCAAAATAAAATATTAAGTAAAAGAAACGAGATGAGGAGATATTGTGGGTAGGCGAACAAATATCTGCTTTGCTACACAAATAACAACAAATAACAGCAAAAAAACAAATAAAAACATAAATATAAAAACACTCAATCACGACAAAAAACTGAAAAATAATGTGAGAACTACCAACGAAAAATACACATAAAGTTTACAAACAAAAATATACACAATTACACAAACACCGCCCCCCCCCCCAAAAAAAAAGAAGCCTAAAAAAGGGGAAAACCCTCATACGGCCAAACACATCAACACTGTAAGTAAAACAAAATTAAACCAATAAAAGAGATCAACTTAAACAACAAGAACAAGCCAAACAAAAATAAAGCAATTAAGCGGATATCTATTCAATACAAAACAATTAAGCGGACATCTATTCAATACAAAGCAATTAAGCGGACATCTATTCAATACAAAACAATTAAGCGGACATCTATTCAATACAAAGCAATTAAGCGGACATCTATTCAATACAAAACAATTAAGCGGACATCTATTCAATACAAAACAATTAAGCGGACATCTATTCAATACAAAACAATTAAGCGGACATCTATTTAATACAAAACAATTAAGCGGACATCTATTCAATACAAAACAATTAAGCGGACATCTATTCAATACAAAACAATTAAGCGGACATCTATTCAATACAAAACAATTAAGCGGACATCTATTCAATACAAAACAATTAAGCGGACATCTATTCAATACAAAACAATTAAGCGGACATCTATTCAATACAAAACAATTAAGCGGACATCTATTCAATACAAAACAATTAAGCGGACATCTATTCAATACAAAACAATTAAGCGGACATCATCTCACATGTGCATTAAAAGCAAGAAATAAAGTATTAAAAAAATCAAACGCCGGCAAAATAAAAAGATGAAAGAAAAAGAAAATCAAGGGGTAAGGGTCCCAGAAAATATCAAATGATACGAAGCACCTTATAAATTGAAAAGGGGACTAGGACTCAACAAGCAAAAAAGACCAGACTAGATGAGGGAAGGCATTATAACGATGTCATCACTAAACTTCGATGTCGGCATGAAGCTGTTCAGTTAAAGAGACAAATTTTTGCAATAAAACTATGAATGTTCTATGTCTACCTCAAAATCGGGCACTTTATGATAAAAAACCCTGCTTGCAAAAATAACTTTTATCAGTAAAACTACTAAAAAAAACAACAATGTTGGCACCAACAACTATGACAACTCAACAATATATATATATATATATATATATATATATATATATTGTACAATCCAATCCGTCCGCTCCCTCCAATTATGGGTTAAATAATTGAGGTCTGCTGTTCATGCGATCTGTGGCAGATTTCTACACCGATTGTTTGTTATCAGCAGTTCCAAAAAGTGTGGATGGTACTACACAATGCCTTCACCACTATAAACAAATCTCTGTGTGGATGTCTTACTAAGGTTAGACCCTCATACATCGAAATCGATGGGAGAGTCCATAATATATTGTAATAGTTGTTACAATGGTTTATAAATTCATAGTATCACTGCACAAAAATTTTCGCGTTTCGAAGCTAGCTATGTGTCTAGGCTGCTTCATTCTTCAGGTGATCTTGTTGATATCAACCTGTACGCTTTCTTCAAGTAAGGTCCATCGCAGACAATGGCCTTAGGACAACTAATCGACAGTCGAGAAAATAGCGTATGGGTGTGATAAAAATCTGATGCAATCACGGATGACGCTATATCTTCCAAGGCCAAACAGATTTCATCATATGCCCAGAAAATAGACCTAATCTGAGGAAAAAATAGAAATCGATTACACCTGTCACTCCAGTGGTTCTGAAGCTGACCGTACGGTAAAAGAAAGGAAATTATAGCAGTTGTTTCAATTTAATACACACACACACACACACACACACACACACACACACACACACACACATATATATATATATATATATGTATAGAGAGAGAGAGAGAGAGAGACAGCCAGACAGACAGAAAGAGAGAAACACAGAGAGACACAGAGAGAGAAAGAGACTTAATAAACAGGTTAATAAAATTTGGGTACAAAATGTTAAGAATATTTTTTTTTTAATCATATCACCCCAAGCAAGGCGATAACGCCACTGATGCGCAGGGGGCTACGTAAGAGTGAAAAGATTGGAAAAGAGAAAACCGGAAACCTCATCCTAAGCAGGAAACAAGGGATGAGCCTCTTCACATGTTCAATAGACGTGGGTGGAGTGTGAACCGGGCGATAGTTTTGTCTATCTACTCCAATTGAAAAAATAAATAAATAAATAAAGAGTGAAAAGATTGGAAAAGAGAAAAACCGGAATTTTTGCTTATATGATTGATGATATTCATTATATATGAGCCTTTTCACTAAATTGAAGCATGAAGTCAGTCAATTAGTTAAGTATCATACGTAATATACGCTTGGGCGATCATGTCTCGAAAGAGACATGACTGACTGGGCAGATGATTATCCAGCAGTAGGTTACCATTACTTTCCGCGGTAGACTGGTTTGCGATCAAGGCTATAGAACTCAATCTGGCCTGTTATTTAATCCATAACAGGAGAGAAGAGACGGATTAATACCTTCCCAAGGGTATTCGCACGTAAGTGACTGCAAGGAATTCAACTGGAATTTGAACTCGGCTCCCCGATTTCTCGTTCCAAGCCGATATCCACAGCACCACAACGCACATTCTGAAGCATGAAGAGAAAGAAGTTAAAGTCAGGTTTTTCGGACACACCTGTGTGTCCTTTTTCAACGTGAATATATATATATGTGTGTGTGTGTGTGTGTGTGTGTGTGTGTGTGTGTGTGTGTGTGTGTGTGTGTGAAACATCCTCAAAATACCTCTGATTTTTGTCATTGTTGCCGTTGTTCACAAGGGTACACACATTAACACATGAACGCACGTAAACGCCGCCACGTATGAAGTTTTGGCCGACCACCCACCTTAACACGTTCGTACGCATGCATAACCATCGAACATTGTTCTGGTTATCGATTTGCTGAGGAACGGATGGTGAGGGAGGATCACATACCATCTGCCGATCAATTTGACTCCCAAGCAATGAGCAGCCCAAGACGATGTGTCATGGACGACTAATATTTTTCCCTCAACCCTAAGGTTGGATTTAAGAGAGAATGAAAACAAAAAGAGACTGAAGAAAGAAAGAAAGAAAGAAAGAAAGAAAGAAAGGAAGGCATTTAAAAATATGAACACAGAAGAAAGAAAGAAAGAAAGAAAGAAAGAAAGGAAAGGAAGGAAGGAAGGAAGGAAAGAAAGAAAGAAAGAAAGAAAAGGCATTTAAAATATGAACACAGGAGAAAGAAAGAAAGAAAGAAAGAAAGAAAGAAAGAAAGAAAGAAAGAAAGAAGTAGAAAGGAGATATAAAAGAAACAAAGACAATTAAAAAGAAGTTCATGGAAGTAAATGAACGAAAGAAAAAAGACAAAAAAAAAAGAAAGAGAAAGAATGAAAAAATGAAAGACAATTAAAAAGAATATAGAAGAAGTAAAAGAAAGAAAGAAAAAAGAAAGAAAATCAATTAAAAGAAGAAGTAAAAGAAAGAAAAAGCGAGAAAAAACAAAAGAAGCAAGCAAAGGTATTTAAAAAGAATATACGAGAAAGAAAAAGAAAGAAAAGCAATTAAGAAGAGGTAAAAGAAAGAACGAAAAGAAAGAAGGAATGAAAAAGAAAAAAGACGTAAAGAAAGAAAAAAGACGTAAAGAAAGAAAAAACAACTAAAAAGAAAAAAGAAAACGAAAGAAAGAAAAAGAAGTAATTAAAAGGGGTAAATGAAAGAAAGAAAAGCAACTAAAAAGAAAGAAAGAAAGAAAGAAAATAAGTTACAAAGAAGAGGTACAATAAAGAATGAAAGAAAACGCTTTTCCCCTCACTTCCCCCAATTTAATATGACGGTAAAGAACGTGGATCATCATAGCATCGTTCCTCTGGGGCGACTTCGTCTGCCTCTGTTATGTCACAATTGGTTCTGTAGCAGTTGGAATAGTTCAACGACGAATGAATCGCGTTAAAAAAAGGGCACAGAATCTGAGGCTGCCTCTCAGGGTCTGGTGTATTGCAAGCCGAGCCTAGTCTTTTATTAGAAGCACTCACTTTCAGAATACAGGAAAATAACGTGCTGATCTCTCAAGCTACTAAAAGCGAGTTCCATTCAATATGCAACCGCGACTGGATGACATACAGCTACCCGTAACGGAATAAAAAAAAGTCAATATTTTAACTCCCCCACCCCGATTAACTGTTCACGATTTATCTAGAATTTACAGAGATTTACATAGTATTGAGAGCCAGGAAAATTTCGCAAAAACCAAAGAGAGTATAGGATTGCTATGTGATGTCTGTTCTTCAAATTGGCAGTGGATGTTGGAAAATATCCTCAAAGAAGAAGAGACTTGAAGCATATAATCGTGTCGCCCAAGCAAAGCATTTTACTACCACTGTTAAGCAGGGGGTTACATATGAGGTATGTTATGAAAAAGAGTGACAGGTTACAGGGGGTGTCAGGAAGAGAGCAGGAGAAGGATGAGAATACTGATGTGAGTGGAGTGGATGGAGAAATGAGCATGAGAGAGAGAGAGAGACAGACAGACAGACAGACAGACAGACAGAGAGAGGATGCAAGTTTGTGAGATAGGACATGACTATTGACTTTGAATTTGAATTCTTGGAGATTATAGCTGTCGGGAAAGCAAGTTAAACGGAAGGGAATTCCACAGGCAGGAAGTGCGAGAGAAGAAGCTGCTGGAGTAGAATTTGCGTTTACAATTTATTGGTTTCACAGTAAAAGGGTGGGACCTAGTTGCTAATCTTGTTGCTCGAGTAAATTCATGTATAACGGTACCAGTGAGCTAAGTTCATCTGAGCAGAAGCCATGACAGTATTTGTAGAAGAGACACAGGGAAGTCACATTGCGCCGGTAAGAAAGTAACTGTATCCGAGCTGCCAAGTCAGGATCGATCACATTACAGATTATCCGTTGGATTTTGTCAAAGACCCCTAGGTGGATAGCAGGAGCACCCGACCAGATATGGCAGCAGTATTCAATGCACAAACGGATGGTAGATTTGTATATGTGCAGGATTGTTTCAGAGGGGAAAAAACTTCCTGGTTCTACACAGAGAACCGACCTTTCTAGCAGCGTATTTAGCTATGGATTCTATATAGTCATTCCACTAAAAGTCTGTTGTGAGAGTTAACCCGAGGAGGCGCAGTGTTTTACTTTCAGGCAGACTAGCCTGATCTATGCTAATGCTCGGTAGGAACGATTGTCTGTGGTGGTTAATAGGTAGCAGCTTCGTTTGGGAAGCATTGAAATTCACGCCGAAGGATGATGAGGATACCATGGTCTGAACATGTGAGCAACGATGAAGTTTTTGAAGAGGATGGAAACGAAAAGGAAACATACTTAGCATCAGGAAAAGACAGTTGAAACTCCAGGTACATGTAATGAGGAAGGAAGGCTTGAAGAATCTGATACTCACAAGTCAGACAGAGGGGGAAAGAGACAGGGAAAGCACCACGTAACATACTTGATGGGCTTGAGCAAATATATGGCAGAGACTGGTTTGGTTAAGGTAACAGGAGAAAGCGTGGGATAAAGCAAATGTGAAATGATCGCCTACGTCCTGAAGGGACACGGAAGAAGAAGATCCCGCATTCTGATGCCTATATGTAGAATTTCGTTTTACAATTAAATAGTGAAAGAATTTTAAAGAATTTTGTAAGATTTTTATCGATGTATCTATTTATTCTTACTGAAGTTCACACAATACGAGGCCTAAAAGTCACTTCAGAAAGGTGATTTTCTAAGCGTAACTTAGATGTGGTACAGGGCCGAACGTAAGGGGCACCCAGTGAGAATCGAACTCACTACTCAATTGTAACGATTTTAACGAGACAAGCTTGCTAACCATTACAAATTACTTCAGATAGAGCCTTACAGAATGATGCGTATGTTATAAATAGGGAAACAAGAAATGACAATTACGAAGGAGATTGAAAGTACTTGGGAACATTGATAAATGAATGACAATATCATCTGTCAACGTTACAGCTCATTTCTGACATCTTTCAATTATAAGACGCAAAAGATTATCCGTGAGTATGAACGGAGTTTATCAAAAATAAACAGGCACAATGTTTGCAATTTATTTAATTTGGCATGTCTAAAAGAAAATATGCTGCCTCAATAAACAAATTTTGAATATACGGTTATAGATAATTTGGAATTGTTATCCTTGTAGTCTTTGAGGAATCATCGACGCGGGAGCTCGGAAGGAGGAATTGGAAAGCCTTATTCTTACAATCTTAAAATTGTTTCGGCTTTAAATACCACACATCAAAGTTTGATAAACCATAAAAAAAATTAAAATCGCTCTTCGATGCCGTCGTTTTTGCACAAAGAAGCGATTGCAACAAAATAATGAAAAATCTTACTCGCTCACATAATTTAATTAATAGTTTTTTAGTTTTTTTAAGACCGTCCTTTGTATGACGATAAACTGCATCCGGTAGCAAGGCTTCTGATGGGGAGGTTTTGAAGAGCGTAGAAGCACTTCTTAATTGCTATTGCTGCCAGATCCACCCTGAAGTTGTAGTATGTTTATGGGTCCCAGCTATGAGCAAATAGTTAACCCTCAAATGGGGGAACAAAACCGGATAAAAGTATAAGATGATTGATAGCAAACATATCAGCATTACATATTCACAGTTAAAAACTTAACAGTAATACATTTTTTGTGAAAAAAAAATAGCAGCAAAACACATTATTTACATTATTCGGACTATTGTCCTCAGCTTTGTTGCCATTTGTACGACGTTTCGGCCGTTGTACGCACCGGCCTTCTTCAGGTGCTAGGAATTTCGAACCGAACGGAAGAAGGCCAGAGCGTACAACGACCGACGCGTCGTACAAATGGCGACAAAGATGAGGACAACAGTCCGAATAATATAAATACTGTAAATGCTACTTCATCTCAGAAATATAAGCAAATAGCAGTACATATATTTTGTGAAAAAGTTAACAGCAGTACATTTTTTGCAAAAAAAAAAAAATACTAGTAATATATTTTTGTAAAAAAGTAGAAATACGAACAATACATTTTTTATAAAAAAAACAAACTACAATACAAGCAATACATTTTTCTAAAATAAAAAAATTAGTAGCATTACATTTTTTGTAAAATAAAAAATGCCATCAATACATTTATGTAAAATGAAAAATGTACCAGCAATATATTTTAAATAAAAAATACCAGCAATACTTTTTGTAAAGTACAAATTACCAGAAATATATTTTTTGTAAAATTACCAGCGATAATTTTTTTAAATAAAAAATACAAGCAATACTTTTTTGTAAAGTAAGAATTACCAGAAATATATTTTATAAATGTACCAGCAATATTTTTTAATAAAAAATTACCGGCAATAATCTTTTGTAAAACAAAAAAATACGGGCAATTTTTTTTTGTAAAAAGAAATTTTCAACAACAGATTTTTGTAAAATAAAATTATTTTTTCATTTTGCAAAAAATACCAACAATACATTTTTTAAAATGAAAATACCAACAATACATTTTTTTAAAATGAAAATACCAACAATACATTTTTTAAAATGAAAATACCAACAATACATTTTTCATTAAAAAAAGAAATCCCAGCAGCACATTTTTGCTAAAAAACTTTCAGCCATAAAAAACTTTCAGCCATAAAAAACTTTCAGCCATACATTTTTGTATAACAAAAATTATTTCTTTTATTTTACAAAAGTTACAAGCGATACATGTTTTGTAAAACAAAAGAAATAATAGCAATAAATTTCTTGTAAAACAAAAATTACCAGCAATCTAATTATTTTTTTAAAAATTCAGCTATATATTTTTGTAAAATGAAAATAATTTTTTTACTTTATAAAAATTGTCAGCAATACGTTTTTTGCACAAATAAAAAAAATAACAGCAATACATTTTTGTAAAAGTAAAAGAAATACAACAGCCATAAATATTGAAAAAATATCAGCAATAAAATTTTTGTAAAACAAAAAAAAGCCTGCAGTATATTTTGCAAAAAAATAAATTACCAGCAATACATTTTTTGTAAAATAAATAATACCAGCAACACATTTTAGTAAAATATAAAGAAACATACCGACAATACTTTTGAACAGCAATACATTTTGTAAAATAAAAGATACCCACAATACATTTTTGAAAAAGAAGAAATACCAGCAATACATGTTTTGCAAAACAAAAAAATTCCAGCAATGCATTCTTACTCTGTTAAGTAAAAAAATACCAGCAATATATTTTTGTAAAACAAAGAAATAATCCCAGAAATACATTTAAAAAAATACCAATAACACATTTTTGTAAAATAGAAAGAAAAATACATTCAATACGTTTTTGGTAAAATAAAAAAATACCAGAAATCCATTTTTGTAAAATAAAAATAAAATTACTAGTAGTAGATTTTTGTAAAATAAAAATAAACCACCAATACATTTTTTTAAAATAAAAAGCAATACGAGCAATACATTTTTGTAAAATTACAAAATTATAAGCAAAATATTTTTTGTCAAAAAATTACTAATGCTCCCAAGAAAATTAAATTTCGACATTAAAATGGAAAAGAAAACCGTAGAAAAGAGTAACTTTATATTCGCTTTACCTTCCCTTTCCTTTGGCAAGTTGCCACCTGGTTTATTTAGCCACACACACTCAAGTAATTTTTTGATTTTTTCCATAATATTAAAGATCGCTGAAGAAGCGAATTCAATTGGCAGAAATGATAATTCGATCATAAACTTATAATTTTTTTATATGTAAAAAGTTACATATTAGCTCCGTTAATTTTCTTTTACATTGAGCCCACTTGGCTAGATCATTTTTAATATTTAATTTTAACAATTAATATTAATAGGATCTCCTTTGGGATCTTACCATTAAGCCGTTTGCTGTTGGATATATATATATATATATATATATATATATATATATATATATAATTGCCATTCCCTATCTCCTTGGTTCTCATCATTTCCCGGACAAGCTTTGTATATATATATATATATATATATATATATATATATATGTGTGTGTGTGTGTGTGTGTGTGTGTGTGTGTGTGTGTGTGTGTGGATAGATAGATAGATAGATAGATAGATAGATACGAATAGACTGAGATAGATAGATAGATAGATAGATAGATAGATAGATAGATAGATGTGAACAGAATGAGATAGATAGATAGATAGATAGATAGATAGATAGATAGATAGATGTGAATAGAATGAGATAGATAGATAGATAGATAGATAGATAGATAGATAGATAGATAGATATGAACAGACTGAAATAGATAGATAGATAGATAGATACGAACAGACTGAAATAGATAGATAGATAGATAGATAGATAGATAGATAGATAGATAGATAGATAGATAGATAACGAAGTTAATTGGTTTGACGATTATTTATGAACTGTTGATTCGATCCTCAATGGGCGCCACATTCAAAATTCGACATTTTTTAGCAGTAGGGACTTGAAGTTAACATTGCATGTTGACTGTTAGCTTCATACTTTAAACGATCTTCAGATCGTAACTTACACTGTTTAGAAGATTATTTTAGGCGTGAAACTGCCAGTCGCGATGCAATACTGATTTCTATGTCCACACTGATTTATCTACAAACGATTTATCCCCACATATAACTTTTAAACAATATCTATCTATCTATCTATCTATCTATCTATCTATATATATATATATATATATATATAGTACGATGGATGAATTGTCGTCTATGTTAATCAAAAATTAAAATAGCATGCTGACATCTCATTTTAATAGATATATTTACAGAAATTATGCAAAAATATCTTTAAATACTATATAGGAAATTTCTCCAATAAAATGGCCATTGGCTTTAACTATGACCTCCAGGCGATTTTGGAATCTCTTGCCTCTCTTCTGGACGGGTGTCTTTGTTAGTGAATGCTGCCATAATCCTTGCCTTCGGTTCATTTTTGCATCATTGCACCCATTCTTCTACCCGTTTGTTTCCTGTTCCTTGTCCGAATTTGCCAGCTATTTCCCTTTTCTTAATCCTTGCCTTTGTCTTTTCATGATAATTATAATTTCTTGTGATTTACACTGAGCCTTGACATTGTCTAGCATAGAATAGAAAGATGTGATTGCTTCTTCCGTACTTTGTGCTGTCGGTGCTTACACTATTATAAAAGATTTTTTTTTTTCAGTTTAACTACAAGAATTCTTTCAAATAAGTGACAGTATTTCAGAACGCATTTTTTCATGAGCTTGACCTAGTATCAATCCAATTCCTTTGTCATTTTCTCTCGGCCTGCATATATAATCATGTGGTTTTCACTAATAAAATCTCCGTTTTTTTGGTCACCTAATTTCACATACAACTAGAATGTTGACATTTAACCTACTCATCTCCTGTTTTACATTTTTTCCAACCTATTCACAGTTGTTTTACGTTATAACATTCCATATCCCGAGAGTTGTTTTGTTTTTGTTGTTGTTGCTGTTTTGAATAGGCTTGATTTGACTTCGTTTAGGCTGTTGGTCATTTGTGGTCGAGAGGTCTAAGACGCGCCAGAACAGTTGGTGACTTCCCCTATGTGGATAGGGGTCGCAAGTACGAATCCTCCCGAATAATGTACATTTTCGTTACAAAACTTTATCGTAAATAATCAGGCCGGTAGAAATAAATATATACTGTTTGGTTATGAACAGAATTTTTACTTAAATACGAGTATCGATCAAAAAATAGTCTTCAAACAAATAATTTCATATATGTGTGTGTGTGTGTGTGTGTGTGTGTGTGTGTGTGTGTGTGTGTGTGTGTGCCTACTTATAGTGCGTTTATTAACACAATGGGATCGCAGTTAATGTTTTTTGGTGGAAACTGACTACGGAGTATGTAAACACAGCTACAAAGAGTAGTTATTTCTTATTAAAAAATGTAAAATATAAAATCAACAAACCAAAAAGTTGGCCATCCCCACCCCTCCTAGGAAGTGGGATGTTTGTATTGACTTGGAGATGCAATTTTTTAATCCTAACTCTCTGGTGATTTTTAACTTTCCTATGGAAACAAAAAGGAAATTAATACTGAGCATCAGAAAGAGACATCTAAAGTTCCTGGGACACGCAATGAGGAAGGAGGGTTTGGAGAATCTGATACTAACAGGCCAGATAGAGGAAAAAGAGACAGAGAAAAGCAGCATATTTGAAGGACCTAATCAGGTGGATGACGGAACGAGGATTGCATGATGTAACAGGAGAAGGCGTGCTAAGAGCCACCAGGGATAGGGAAACGTGGAAGGCCATGATCGCCTACGTCCTGAAGGGACAG
This sequence comes from Ascarosepion bandense, assembly GCA_037127315.1. Lineage (NCBI taxonomy): Eukaryota > Metazoa > Mollusca > Cephalopoda > Sepiida > Sepiidae > Ascarosepion > Ascarosepion bandense. The sequence goes on along the minus strand of JBBBDQ010000200.1, from coordinate 890,504 downwards.
GGCACATAGGGCACACAGAAGAAGAAGAAAGGTATTTGCGCATAAGTGAATATAAGGAAACCAACTGGAATTAGAACTCGGCTCTCCGATTAAAAAATAATCTGCCTAATTGTACCGTCCCAAATTACAGCACTTCAACATCTTCAAGCGGTCACCCATCAACGTACTGACTGGACTTCACTGATCGTAAGGAAACCAATGTTTTCAACGTGAGGTGGATGAATGTACCCAGCTCTCGGAGTAAATAAATGGTTAGGTTCGAAATTCCAACAAATATCACCTGAAGAAAACCGGAAAGTACGACAGAAACGTTATGAATGTGCCAGTAAAAATCAGGAAAACAGTCCGAACACTATCAATAGTATAAATACTGACCATACCACTTCTCAGAAAACATACACATACACGCACACACACATACACACACACACACACACACACACATTTATATATATATATATATATATATATATATATATATAGTGTTAATTTGTTATGATCCTCAGTGGCAAAATTGCTGTTATTTAATTAGTTTACTGGTAAAAAGGCACTTTAGGCAAGCAGATTTTTTGTCATAAAGTGCTCGATCTCAAGTTTTCATAGAATTTATGTGGAGTGATTTTTTACTTAGCTGAGCAATGTTATTTCAGTCATGACGACTTTGAAGATTTGTGAAGGCATTATTGCATTATTGAAATATCTTCACTCTTCAGGGTTTTTATTAAAGGCTGTTGTTTCCCAGTATTTTCGTATTTATATGAAGTTTGGTATAATTTGATATCTTTGTGTGTAATTATTTTTGTCTGATAAATTTCGTTTCTTATGTGGTTGATTATTTTTTTTATGTGGTTAATTATTTTCAATTGCTTTTTATTGTGTTGAACTCTTTTTAGCATGCTTAAGTGGTGCATGAGCTGTTTCCTAAGTGGTGTATAATTTGCAGTTGTTAATAAAACACTGTTCAGAAAGGAGTAAAACCTCTTCACATTATATATATATATATATATATATATATATATATATATATATATATAAAATTCTAAAAGGCGTTCATTATATAAGAAGATAAAGAAAAGGAATCAATACTTCTTTCAATTCATCTGTCAAAACGTGCTTGTATGAATGATCAGAAGATAAGTGCATTCAAAGAAGGTGTGTATATTTTTTCTATCCTTTTCATCTAAATACGTGGAGTTTATTTTGAATTTCCCCTGGCAAAATAAAAGATTAGGTCGCTGAGAACATAAATAAAGAGAAGGAGGAAATACCGATGAAAAAGCTTCTTTATTGAAATGTAAATCTTTCGAAGAACTACGTGTTTATCTCCCTTGGCGATGTTGGAAACGTGTTCTTTATTTTGCTTAATTCTATATTTTTTTAATCGACTTCAACCGATGCAAGGCAGTTAAGTCCCTAAAACACAATGAGTTACAGGGTATAAAAGAATTAGAAGCAGAAACATTAACAATGAGCGAGAAGAGAAAAAAATAATCAGGAGGACACTAGAAAGCGACTGACATTGCATTTACATTTTTGCAGAAACTGTTAGCATAGAACTTACAGTTACTGTAACTTGATGAGATCCTGACGCTATTCTAGCACTGTGCTTAAATTCAAAAAGTTCAGGTACCATAGTGAAGAGCTCATCCAAGTAACTACCATGAAAGTATTTCTAGAAAAGACACAGAGAAGCAACCTTACGGCGGTTGGAAAATGACCGAAACCGAGTCGTCAGATCAGGACCGATAATATTTCTGATTCTTTGGATTAATTAACCAATAGATATTATCCCCTAATAAGAAGATATTCTCTATAGGATAAGGGATGGGCGCGTGTGATGACGTATAATAATTTTATCTTTTCACTCCAAGCAAGGCGATAATGCCACTAAGACTCAATGAGATTATTAGCAATGAAAGAAAATGAGAAGACTTTAGTGACCAGAAAGGACAATAATTAAAAAACAAGATTCAAGAAGACAAAAGTTGCCGATTGACTTTGCATTTAAAATTTCAAAGATCATAAATCACAGGGGGGGGGGGGGCAATATATCGAAATAGAGTCTCATGAGTGAGAAGTGCAAGTAAAGAAACTATTAGGATAGAACTTACGGGTACGTCTAGTTATTTGAATCATAAAAGAATGAGACCTAACAGCTAATCTAGTACTACACTTGAATTCAGGTACCAATGAGGAGAGCTCATTATAACAACTGCCATGAAAATATATTTTTGTAAAAATCATGGAGCACGCAGTGAGGATCAAACTCACTACTCAATTGTAATGATTATAAGGAAACAAGCGTGTTAACCATTGCACCGTGTTATTGTAAATTGATAAGATCTCGACGCCACTATAGTACTGTACTTAAATTCAAAAAGTCTAGGTACTATAGTGAAGAGCACATCCAAGCAATTACCATGAAAGTGTTTATAGAAAACACACACACACACACACACACACACACACACACACACAGATAGGCAACCTTAGGGAGGTGGAAAAGTGACTGAAGCCGAACAGCTAGATTAGAACCAATAATTCCAGCAACTGAAACCAATTATATCTAAATTAAATAATGCGTATGAAGACAGTATTTATTATAAATGCTTGCTTTTTTTAATCGGTGTCACCCCATGCAAGGTAGTAAAGCCACTAAGACACAGATTATTAGTAAACATTAATAATGAACTTAAAGAGAAAAGAGTGATCAGGACAGTAGATAGCGATTGAAATTTTACTAGATTAAAGTTGGCTAGAAAGCATGGTACCCGGAAGAGAGTTCCAAAGGCGAGAAGCACGAGAAAAGAAACTGTTAAATTTAGAGTTACATACAACATTATTTTTCAATGTAAGCGCCGGCGGTGGCAACAACCATCTCTATCTTGTCCATAGCGGCGAATGCCTCCACGATGATAGCTTTGAAAGAGTCAACCGTGTTATGGGCGTGCTTGTTGGTCATGGCCTTGATCATGCCCCAGAAGAAATAGTCAAGGGGGTTGCAGTTCGGTGAGGAGGGCGACCACAAGTTCAGCGACCAGTGCTGAGGTTCTTCTCTGAAGAAAAGAATTTCATCCAGGACCAGACAAGCAACAGGAAGAACGACAGTAGGATCTGCAAAGACATCGAGGAGGTTCCCGTCGTGATGCACACGAAGTTTTCCTCCTCCGTCATGATCCTAGGCGTCATCTCCAGCGAGAGGACGTTATACCTTTGTTTTTCTTTCAAAGGGGCCTAAGAGTCACCGCTGAGATTTACCAGGAGGTGCTGAGGAGCGTGGTGAAGCCCTGGATGAACGAGATCGCTGCTGGGTGCCCCTACGTCTTCCAGCAGGACTCCGCTCCTGCACACAAGGCCAAGACGACTCAGGCGTGGCTTCTCAACAATGCTACTCACCACTGGAGTAAATTAAAACAAGCGTATTTTTTACTGGTGGAGAAATCTGATCTAGGGCAGAAGTTGTACCCATTGAATCTGGAGACAATGGAAATTAACGAAATAATTTTTATCTGCTAAAAATTGAAATAGAACTGAGTAAGCTAGAAGGGACTTTGGCGTTCACATGATTTTGGCTGAAGCAGCCAGAATCCCAGGATAATCGCATGCATGGCCAAGGGTCGTTATAACCAGCCGGGTTTTCTATATAAACGCGTGGTTATAGTGAAAAAAGAAGTCAGACCACAACCGTGTAAGTGTGCGGTTGAGTAAGATCGGGTCTCTCCGATGGAGTGGGGTTGCTGACAACACTGACCAAACAAACTCCTAACCGAAGATATCTAATCTAAACTTATTTATCAATGGAACTTTGTCTGTGTGTGTGTGTGTGTGTTCGTTACGTATAGACTCCGAAACGGCTGAACCGATTTTCTTGAAAATTTACACAGTTGTACTATAAGCGTCTGCGAGTGTTCTTAGCTAGGTTTTGTGTCGAGGTACCCCCGATAAATATCGAAAATCGATACTCGAAAAAAATCGGGTTATAGAAGGAGTGGTCCGATTTTAATCAAATTTGATACACTCATAGACAAAGACATAAGAAACGATATTCAGAAGTTTCATGGTTGCAGTTCTATCCTTGGATGACTTATTTGAATCCGATATTGAAAATCGATACCCCGATATTGTACCGGGTCTGATCAAAATCAGTTTGAAGGCTAAATAAGTCCTCTGAGTAAATGGTATCATGGCTGAGACTAAGAACTACAATTGTACCTACTTAAAGCCAAATCCAAAGCAAAAACTAAAATAAAATGGCTGTAAAAAAAAACAAAAAACCTACAGGCAGATAAACAGACACACAGAAACATCTTGCTTTTATATATATATATATATATATATATATATATATATATATATATATATTATCAATTTTCTGCACTATTATAAGAACTGCAACCTTGAAACTTTTAAGAGTCTATAGGTAACGGACACACACACATACAGACATACACACGCGCATACACACCCACACAAAGTTCCATTTATAAATAAGTTTCATAATTTCTTATTGGACCTAATAAGATCTACGGTAGGAACAAATTTTCTATCTGTCACATAACTTTTATTTCAGGGCACATTCAGGTGGTATCATGATAACCAGACTTATCTCGCTCAATTGCAATAGAATAGTGAGTTCGATTCTCACTGGGTGACCGATACTTAAGTCCTTGTGCGACATCTAAGATGCGCTTAGAAAATCACCATAATAACTTTTATTCCAGTCTATTGTTATAATTGTTCTATTTTATTATTAGTTATTGTTGTTAATCACTTATTATGCCTAATAAGATCTACGGTAAGAATGAATCTTTTATCGATCCTCACTGGGTGACCGATATTTTTGTCCTTGTGCCACACCTAACATGCGCTTAGAAAATCACCATAATAACTTTTATTCCAGTCTATTGTTATAATTGTTCTATTTTATTATTAGTTATTGTTGTTAATCACTTATTATGTCTAATAAGATCTACGGTAAGAATGAATCTTTTATCGATCCTCACTGGGTGACCGATACTTTTGTCCTTGTGCCACACCTAAGATGCGCTTAGAAAATCACCATAATAACTTTTATTCCAGTCTATTGTTATAATTGTTCTATTTTATTATTAGTTATTGTTGTTAATCACTTATTATGCCTAATAAGATCTACGGTAAGAATGAATCTTTTATCGATCCTCACTGGGTGACCGATATTTTTGTCCTTGTGCCACACCTAAGATGCGCTTAGAAAATCACCATAATAACTTTTATTCCAGTCTATTGTTATAATTGTTCTATTTTATTATTAGTTATTGTTGTTAATCACTTATTATGTCTAATAAGATCTACGGTAAGAATGAATCTTTTATCGGTCCTCACTGGGTGACCGATACTTTTGTCCTTGTGCCACACCTAAGATGCGCTTAGAAAATCACCATAATAACTTTTATTCCAGTCTATTGTTATAATTGTTCTATTTTATTATTAGTTATTGTTGTTAATCAATTATTATGCCTAATAAGATCTACGGCAAGAATGAATCTTTTATCGGTCCTCACTGGGTGACCGATATCTTTGTCCTTGTGCCACACCTAAGATGCGCTTAGAAAATCACCATAATAACTTTTATTCCAGTCTATTGTTATAATTGTTCTATTTTTATTATTAGTTATTGTTGTTAATCACTTATTATGCCTAATAAGATCTACGGTAAGAATGAATCTTTTATCGATCCTCACTGGGTGACCGATATTTTTGTCCTTGTGCTGTTCCAGATAAAAGGAAATCACCATAATAACTTTTATTCCAGTCTATTGTTATAATTGTTCTATTTTATTATTAGTTATTGTTGTTAACGCTTATTATGTCTAATAAGATCTAGCTGGTAAGAATGAATCTTTTATCGATCCTCACTGGGTGACCGATACTTTTGTCCTTGTGCCACACCTATGATGCGCTTAGAAAATCACCATAATAACTTTTATTCCAGTCTATTGTTATAATTGTTCTATTTTATTATTAGTTATTGTTGTTAATCACTTATTATGCCTAATAAGATCTACGGTAAGAATGAATCTTTTATCGATCCTCACTGGGTGACCGATATTTTTGTCCTTGTGCCACACCTAAGATGCGCTTTAGAAAATCACCATAATAACTTTTATTCCAGTCTATTGTTATAATTGTTCTATTTTATTATTAGTTATTGTTGTTAATCACTTATTATGTCTAATAAGATCTACGGTAAGAATGAATCTTTTATCGGTCCTCACTGGGTGACCGATACTTTTGTCCTGTGCCACACCCAAGATGCGCTAGAAATCACCATAATAACTTTTATTCCAGTCTATTGTTATAATTGTTCTATTTTATTATTAGTTATTGTTGTTAATCACTTATTATGCCTAATAAGATCTACGGCAAGAATGAATCTTTTATCGGTCCTCACTGGGTGACCGATACTTTTGTCCTTGTGCCACACCTAAGATGCGCTTAGAAAATCACCATAATAACTTTTATTCCAGTCTATTGTTATAATTGTTCTATTTTATTATTAGTTATTGTTGTTAATCACTTATTGGCGCCTAATAAGATCTACGGTAAGAATGAATCTTTTATCGATCCTCACTGGGTGACCGATATTTTTGTCCTTGTGCCACACCTAAGATGCGCTTAGAAAATCACCATAATAACTTTTATTCCAGTCTATTGTTATAATTGTTCATTTTATTATTAGTTATTGTTGTTAATCACTTATTATGCCTAATAAGATCTACGGCAAGAATGAATCTTTTATCGGTCCTCACTGGGTGACCGATACTTTTGTCCTTGTGCCACACCTAAGATGCGCTTAGAAAATCACCATAATAACTTTTATTCCAGTCTATTGTTATAATTGTTCTATTTTATTATTAGTTATTGTTGTTAATCACTTATTATGCCTAATAAGATCTACGGTAAGAATGAATCTTTTATCGATCCTCACTGGGTGACCGATATTTTTGTCCTTGTGCCACACCTAAGATGCGCTTAGAAAATCACTCATAATAACTTTTATTCCAGTCTATTGTTATAATTGTTCTATTTTATTATTAGTTATTGTTGTTAATCACTTATTATGTCTAATAAGATCTACGGTAAGAATGAATCTTTTATCGATCCTCACTGGGTGACCGATACTTTTGTCCTTGTGCCACACCTAAGATGCGCTTAGAAAATCACCATAATAACTTTTATTCCAGTCTATTGTTATAATTGTTCTATTTTATTATTATTATTGTTGTTAATCACTTATTATGCCTAATAAGATCTACGGTAAGAATGAATCTTTTATCGATCCTCACTGGGTGACCGATATTTTTGTCCTTGTGCCACACCTATGATGCGCTTAGAAAATCACCATAATAACTTTTATTCCAGTCTATTGTTATAATTGTTCTATTTTATTATTAATATTGTTGTTAATCACTTATTATGTCTAATAAGATCTACGGTAAGAATGAATCTTTTATCGGTCCTCACTGGGTGACCGATACTTTTGTCCTTGTGCCACACCTAAGATGCGCTTAGAAAAATCACCATAATAACTTTTATTCCAGTCTATTGTTATAATTGTTCTATTTTATTATTAGTTATTGTTGTTAATCACTTATTATGCCTAATAAGATCTACGGCAAGAATGAATCTTTTAATGGTCCCTCACTGGGTGACCGATACTTTTGTCCTGTTGTGCCACACCTAAGATGCGCTTAGAAAATCACCATAATAACTTTTATTCCAGTCTATTGTTATAATTGTTCTATTTTATTATTAGTTATTGTTGTTAATCACTTATTATGCCTAATAAGATCTACGGTAAGAATGAATCTTTTATCGATCCTCACTGGGTGACCGATATTTTTGTCCTTGTGCCACACCTAAGATGCGCTTAGAAAATCACCATAATAACTTTTATTCCAGTCTATTGTTATAATTGTTCTATTTTATTATTAGTTATTGTTGTTAATCACTTATTATGTCTAATAAGATCTACGGTAAGAATGAATCTTTTATCGATCCTCACTGGGTGACCGATACTTTTGTCCTGTGCCACACCTAAGATGCGCTTAGAAAATCACCATAATAACTTTTATTCCAGTCTATTGTTATAATTGTTCTATTTGTTTGTTAGTTATTGTTGTTAATCACTCTACAGGTCTAATAAGATCTACGGTAAGAATGAATCTTTTATCGATCCTCACTGGGTGACCGATACTTTTGTCCTTGTGCCACACCTAAGATGCGCTTAGAAAATCACCATAATAACTTTTATTCCAGTCTATTGTTATAATTGTTCTATTTTATTATTAGTTATTGTTGTTAATCACTTATTATGCCTAATAAGATCTACGGTAAGAATGAATCTTTTATCGATCCTCACTGGGTGACCGATATTTTTGTCCTTGTGCCACACCTAACATGCGCTTAGAAAATCACCATAATAACTTTTATTCCAGTCTATTGTTATAATTGTTCTATTTTATTATTAGTTATTGTTGTTAATCACTTATTATGTCTAATAAGATCTACGGTAAGAATGAATCTTTTATCGATCCTCACTGGGTGACCGATACTTTTGTCCTTGTGCCACACCTAAGATGCACTTAGAAAATCACCATAATAACTTTTATTCCAGTCTATTGTTATAATTGTTCTATTTTATTATTAGTTATTGTTGTTAATCACTTATTGTGTCGAATAAGATCTACGGTAAGAATGAATCTCCTATTAGTCACATATCTTTTATTTAGGTGTCTTCACGCATTCGCTGAAAAAAACAAAACAAACAAAAAAAAAAGCATAGTGTGAATAAAAAAGTGCCCAAACTTGAATATTATAAAGAGGAAAGATCAAAGTATTTTTTAAAATTATTTAAACAAAATGTTTTTAACCCTTCTAACACGTTCGAAAGTTTGGTAAAAAATCTTAATTTAATTTTAATAGAGGGTTACCAATTCATGACGTGAGTTTACAAAGGAAAACTTAATTTTTCATAACTCAGTTTTTTTTTTCCGGTGACAAACACATTAATTTGGAAATTGTGGCAAAAATCAAATAATTGTTGAATTTTAATGAATCTTCCAGGACTTATTTTCAAATTTATTTTTGAAACTATTATTTAAAAAACTATCTTGGTAAAAATATATTTATTTTACATTTGTTACTCCATCTCTACGGAAATTCATGAAATTTTAAGAAATTAAATGTTAGGAAATTTGGTTTTATTTGTTAAACGCAGGACTCATTTGGGAATATAAATCATCTATTACTTTTTTAAAAATATTTTGCCTTTATTTCCGAAAATCTGTTTTCAATAATAAAATAAAAAATACAATAAAACTACGACATTATTTCATTTGATAAGCTTTTAATTGCTTTAATAAATAATATATATTAAGGACATTATAGTCTGAAGAAGGAAAAAATCGATTAATCAAAAATTTTAAAAGAACTGTTTTGTTTTGTTTTTTTAATTATGATAATTTATGAAGTTTCAAAAATAATTTTAAAATTCTTCAAAGATTCGTTGTCGTTAGTTTATTAACTTATTAAGTGAAGATTTTATTGACTAATTGAAAATTGAAAAGTTTATAAATCGTCGTGCCTTCGTATTTTAAAAATAATTCAATAATTTTTTGTGTATTTGAATTTTTTTGTATGATATTTACTATGTGTACATTAAAAGGGTATGTGTTTCAGGGTTTCTTCCTCTTACAAGAAAAAAAACTTTGTAAAATTATATCATTTATAATTGCTATACACTTATCTCGCATGTGTCAATCTGTCAATACATTTCAAATACGGTGGAAAGGTTAGAAAATCGAACTCTGTGTTTAAGAAAGATTTTTATTCTAAATTTCATGCTATAAAGAAGTAATACTTATGTAAATCTGATTAATTTAACATTAAAGTTGCTATTTTTTTCAAAAGTAACGTGTCATAGATGTATATTTTATTTTTGTAAGATTTTTAAAACCGAGATTTAACTTTTGTTTACAAATTCGTCGATCGCTTAAAAATGACCGAAAAATTGAAAGATTTAAAAAAAACTCAAAAATTTTAGATTCAAATCAATATAATTTCTATTTCAAGTACACCAGAGTATTTTACTTACTAGAACTAGTAAATTTAATCATTTAGCTTTCAATTAAACCAAAATAAATGTTTCAAGAAAAAAAAAATGTTTTTGTTTTTAAAAATTCAATTTAAAATGTAGTTATCGAAAATGAGTGGAGGTATCTAATTTTATTATTAGTTATTTTTGTTAGTCTCATTGTGCTTAATAAGATCGACGGTAACAAGGAATCTTCTATCCGTCACATAACTTTTGTTCCAGTCTATTGTTATGATTATTCTAGTTTATTTTTAGTGTTGGTTATAATTGATTATTGTTAATCTCTTATTGAGCTTAATTTAAATGTTAATCTTTATCTCAGGTATAGGAAAATTGTGGTATATATAGTGTTTACTATTAGCCACGGTTTCAGACATCTGCTTGATGTCTTGAAACATATCATCTTCGAATAAGGCGGTGGAACTATATACACGCTTTTAAAATTTAGCACGTTTATCATTGGATTTCCCGTTCCAGACCCACTACCAAAGAAACATCACCGTACCAGAACGGATGCTTGAAAGGATATCGTCTAAGAAAGAGAAAGGGAAAAGACTGTGAGAGAGTCTCTGTTGCAACACAATCCTTATTTAAGAAAGCCGGTTTTGTTTTTATCAAATAATGACGCAAACCTTTATCTCCTGTCGGATGAAGGGAATTACCTCCCTTGTCATATTTTGGGAGATTTACATTAAAAGAAAGAAAAAAAAAAGATGGCGTCGGATATGATTTACCCGTGTTCTTTTTGCAGACGTATGTATCATCTTACATAATTCTGTCAGTTTGAAGATGGATGGGAAAGGGTTTGGATTTCTGGCCCTTTCTACCTCGGTGATACATACTCCATTTGATGAATGAAACATTCCAGGGTAGATACAGGGATAAGTACGTAATCTTCTAATATGTCCAAATGCGCCCAAATCTTTCAAGCGGAGAAAAGAGCTAGATGGAATTAGGTTTTTCTCGGTGGCATGTTTGTGATGTGCGTTGTAGTGCTGTAGATATCGACTCGGAACGACAAATCGGGGTGCCGAGTTCGAATTACAGTTGAAATCCTTGCATTCACTTACATGATTTTGAAATCGCGTTCAATACTTGACAATAACTTAGGGAGTCAAAATTTACGCTTATTGGAGTAGATAGACTAAACTCTCGCCCGGTTCATACTCCACCCACGTCTATTGAACAGGTTAAGAGGCTCATCCCTTGTTCCCTGTTTAGGATGTGGTTTCCGGCTTTCTCTTTTCCAATCTTTTCACTGTTATTTTTTTTTCAATTGGAGTAGATAGATCTATCTATCGCCCGGTTCACACTCCACCCACGTCTATTGAACAGGTTAAGAGGCTCATCCCTTGTTCCCTGTTTAGGATGTGGTTTCCGGCTTTCTCTTTTCCAATCTTCTCACTGTTATTTTTTTTCAATTGGAGTAGATAGATCTATCTATCGCCCGGTTCACACTCCACCCACGTCTATTGAACAGGTGAAGAGGCTCATCCCTTGTTCCCTGTTTAGGATGTGGTTTCCGGCTTTCTCTTTTCCAATCTGTTCACTATTACGTAGCCCCCTGCACATCAGTGGCGCTACCGCCTTGCTCGGGGTGAATAAAAAAAAACATACCGATCACTTTCAATACTTGACAATGACTTTCAGAGTCGATATTTACGCTTACCACACAGATCGCGTTCAATAATTGATAATGACTTAGAGAGCCGAATTTAATAATAAAATAGAAAAATTATAGCAGTCGTTCTCGTCATCGTTGGTGAAACACGCTGCAAACTATTGGAATGTTCATCAGCATTTGCCTCTGTGGGAAATTAATTCTACCTTGGATCTGAAATGAAATCAATCAGTCAGATAAGTGCTATACGTGATACACGATTGGGTGATCATGTCTCTTTAGAGATGTGACTAACTGGGCAGAAGATTATCCCACAGTAGGTTGCCATTACTTTCTGCAGTAGACTGGTTGCCAGCCAAGGCTATAGAACCCAATCTATCCTGTTATTTAACCCATAACTCGAGGAAAGAGACGGATTAATACTTTTCCCAAGGTTATGTGTGCATAAGAGAATGCAAGGAATTCATCTAGAATTCGAAATCGGCTCCTCGATTTCTCGCTCCGAGTCGATATCCACTACACCACAACGCACATCCTAAACAAAACAAATACAAACAAAAATTATAAAAAAAGGAGAGAGAAAAGACACTCAGAGTAGTGAAAGCATGAAGCGTACCACTGTTTCGCGTCAACTTACAGACCTGGAGACGCCATCCGACACAAACAGACATTGTTTTTATAATCATATCGCCCTAAGCAAGGCATTTTACTGCCACTGTTGCACAGGGGGTTACATAGGAGGAAAGTTATGAGAAAGAGTGACAGATTATAGGGGGTGTCAGGAAGTGGGTAAGAGAAGAATAGGAGATGACTATTGACTTTACATTTAAATTCTTGAAGATTGTAGCTGTCGGAGAAGCAAGTAAACGAAAGGGAATTCCACAGGCGGGAAGTGCGAGAAAAGAAGCTGCTGGAGTAGAATTTGCGTTTACATTTTATAGGTGTCACAGTAAAATGGTGGGACCTAGTTGCTAATCTTGTTGCTCGAGTAAATTCATATATAGGCTCCACCAGTGAGCTAAGTTCATCGGAGCAGCAGCCGTGAAAGTATTTGTAGAAGAGACACAGGGAAGCCACATTGCGCCGGTGGGAAAAGTACAGGGAAGCAACTTAACGGCGTTAGCAGAGCGATTGAATCCGAAACGCCAGATCAGGGCCAATAATATTGCTGATTCTTTGGATTTTATCAAGGATCTCTACATACATACTGAAAAGAGCTATAACAGTTATTGGAATTGATAAACCTATTTTCCTGAAAAATTGTTTTAAGAAAACAATTTTGATAATTTTAACCGGAATCAGTCATGGCTTCTTGATCATTTCAATGGGTGCCAAATTATTTCTTATAAAGAAACAGCTAATATAAAATATATATATGTGTGTGTGTGTCTACGTGTGTGTGTGTGTGTGTGTGTGTGTGTGTGTGTGAGAGAGAGAGAGAGTTCGCGCATGCGTTTTCCATTTCCGATTTAGTTACTTCTTTTTTCGTCTTCTTGGGGTTCTTGCCATTGTTTTTTGTTTTGCTATTTCATCTTCGTGTATTACTCTGGTGTAATGTTCCAGGTTTAGTCAGCCTGGCTCACGTCTGACTGTCTTCAAAGAGCACGGCAGGGTCGGATATTGTCACATCTCTCTACCCGTTGCCAGGTTGGGTCGGTCGGCGTTTCTGGTGGAAGCGTCGTGGGTAGACACGATTAATGTTTACACAGTTTTTCTTTTTGCATTCCTCTTGCTGAGTGATAGAAGCGGCACGATGTCGGCAGAAACGCTTGGTCAAGCAAAAGCAGAAACGTTTTTCCTGTCCACCTATGTTAGCCTGCTTCACGGCTGTCCTTGCCTACCCGGTGAAGATTAGGGTAAAGAAGAAGAAGAAGAAGAAGAAGAAGAAGAAGAAGAAGAAGAAGAAACCGGGAGGAGAATTATGAAAAAAAGAAAAATGGGATAACATTGGGAAGCGAGGGAGTAAGGCGAAGAGAAATGAAAAGATGAAGAATGGCGGTTTAGTGGTGGTGGTGGGGGGGGACAAATAGGGGGAATGAAAGAAATATCAAGAAGAAGAATCGGGGATGGGGGCGTGGAAAGAGGTTGTTTAAAGAGAGAATGAAAAAATGTTTCGAAAGAAGGTGACATAGGTTGAGAAAGAAACAATGAAAAATATATTAAAAACATAAGAAAGAAAGAACGAAAGATGAGATGAATAAAAAAAGAAAAATGAAGACAAATGTGATAAGAAAGAAAGAAAGAAAGAAAGAAAGAAAGAAAGAATATTGGTAATGTGAAAACATTTATATTGATGAAGAAAGAAAGAGAGAGAGAAAACTATAACATTTGATACTGGTATGGAAAGAAAGAAAGAAAGAAAGAAAGAAAGAAAGAATATTGGTAATGTGAAAACATTGATATTGATGAAGAAAGAAAGAGAGAGAGAAAACTATAACATTTGATACTGATATGGAAAGAAAGAAAGAAAGAAAGAAAGAAAGAAAAGTGGACTAAGAAAGAAAGGAAGAAAAACGTTAATAGTGAAAGAAAAAAATAAACAAATCTATTACGAAAAAAAAGAAAGAAAGAAAGAAAGATGCGATAAGAAGAAAAAAGAAAGAAAGAAAGAACAAAAAACGAAAGATGCGTATAGAAATAAATATAGAAAGAAAAGTGCGATAAGGAAGAAAAAATGAAAAAACGTGGATTGAGAAATAATAAAAAAGAAAGGAAAAACAACGTGTATAGTGGAAAAAAAAACAAGAAAAAAATAAAAAAAGAGAGTAAGTAGGAAAAATGTGATAAGATGTGAGGAAAAGAAACAAATTATGAGAAATAAAGAACGCAAGAGTGTCTCATGTAAAACGGAACAAGAAAGAAAGAAAGAATACAGTAGTATCAAAAAAGGAATGCAAAACGAAAGATTGATAACTAGACAGAAAGAAAGTGAGAGAGAGAGAGAAAGTATAAATCAATAATAGGAGGGTTGGAGCTCGTAAACTTATGACATTAATTTGAAAAAATATATGTGCATATTGAATTAAAAAGAAAGAAGAGCAAATGATGTTTGGGATCGAAGGTTGAAGAAAGAAAGAAAGAAAGAAAGAAAGAAAGAAAGAAAGAAAGAAATGGAAAGGAATATATTAAGAAAGAAAGAAGCAAAGAAATAAAGAATTGGAAATATTAAGAAAGAAAGAAAGAAAGAAAGAAAGAAAGAAAGAAAGAAAGAAAGAAAGAAAGGGATATATTAAGAAAGAAAGAAGCAAAGAAATAAAGAACTGGAAATATTAAGAAAGAAAGAAAGAAAGAAAGAAAGAAAGAAAGAAAGAAAGAAAGAAAGAAAGAAAAATGGAAAGGAATATATTAAGAAAGAAAGAAGCCAAGAAATAAAGAACTGGAAATATTAAGAAAGAAAGAAAGAAAGAAAGAAAGAAAGAAAGAAAGAAAGAAAGAAAGAAAGAAAAAAAAAGAGGCGCGAAAATAAAAGTAAAACCTAAATAAACAAATAAATCCCAAGAAGGATGAAGCCGACGAAGGTGTTGTTGGTTTAGAATATCCAACCTGAGGGACACCATTTTCTTCTCCGAGTTATTTGGTTTCGTCAGTTGATTCTGCGCGGCCCGACGCCCTCACTCACCTTTTGTTTCTACGTCTGTCGCCCTAGTCGGAATAAGCCAGCTAAAGGCCGACGTGGACAAAGCACTGGTCACCGCGAGGGCATCTACCGCAGAGTCCCTAGGGATGGATAGATGGACGGGGGAGAACAAAAGCAGAAAAAGAAACGCTGGAAGGTAAGGCAAAACAAAAACGAAAAACTAAAAAGAAAAGATGAAAGATGGCGAAGTATTCTATTTCAGGGCCCGTCATTCTAAATGCGTTTGAGTTGTATCAGAAATATCTTCATAAACACGTTCTTCGTCAGAGCTACCGAAATGGAATCGTTTGGGCTAAAATCTCATCCTTTTCATCTTTGTTTCATCCTCCTTCGCCTTCATTTGTTTGTATTCTTCTCTTTCTTTCTTTCTTTCTTTCTTTCTTTCTTTCTTTCTTTCTTTCTTTCTTTACTTCTTCTCCTTCTTCTATTCTACCATTTATTAATCTCGTTTTCTTTTTCTTTTCCTTTTTCTTCTTCTTCTTTGTCTTCTTCCGCTCTTTCTTTTTCCTTCTTATTCTTGTCTTTTTCTTCTTCTTTTCAATCTTATTCTTCTCTCTTTCTATTTGTTCTTTACTTTTTTTTTCTCCATCATCATCTCATTCCCCTTCTTCTTCTTTCTCATCATCTTACTGCTACTCCTACTACCCTTCCTCCTCCGTCATTTGCAATAATTGTCGAACTCACACTTACCACACCCTTCATTATCCTCTTTTGCTATTGCCCCCTGTCAACGACTGTTAGCTCCTCATCTGTCTCCTCAGACTCTTCTTCTTCCTTATCTCATTTCTTTCTTTCTTCTTCTTCTTCTTCTTCTTCTTCAATATCTTCTTCTTCAATATCTTCTTTATGTCACAACTCCTTCTTCATCAGTCATTTAAGTGCTATACGTGATACACGCTTGGGCGATCATGTCTCGAAAGAGACATGACTGACTGGGCAGAATATTATCCCGCAGTAGGTTGCCATTGCTTTCTGTGGTAGACTGGTTGCCGACCAAGGCTATAGAACCCAGTCTGTCCTGCTATTTAACCCATAACTGGAAGGAAGAGACGGATTAATACCTTTCCCAATGGATTTAACTGGAATTCGAACTCGGCTCCCCGGTTTCTCGTTCCGAGCCGATATCCACTATACGACAACGCACATCCCGCTTCTTCATCAACTTATCTTAATATT
This sequence comes from Ascarosepion bandense, assembly GCA_037127315.1. NCBI lineage: Eukaryota > Metazoa > Mollusca > Cephalopoda > Sepiida > Sepiidae > Ascarosepion > Ascarosepion bandense. The sequence goes on along the minus strand of JBBBDQ010000200.1, from coordinate 873,935 downwards.
GTCGTCGTATTCTATTCGAAATCTTGTCACAGTTTGCCTTATTAAAACATTTATTGCATATTTATTCCCCCTTTTGCCTCTTTATTCATTCTTTTACTACCTTCTTTCCTTTTTTTCTTTCTTCTGCATTTTTACGCCATTTTTTTTATTGCCTCTTACCTTCATAATGCATACAGATCATTTTCGCCAAACACTTCCACTTTGAGGTGACAATCAAACAATCTAATAAATAACGTAAAGACGAATGTAATGTATTCTTACGCATACAAAATAGTGCACGCTAAATTATTATTTCAAGGCGCTTGCTTGCAAAAAAGTAAAAAAAAAATATCCCTCCACACTTTATTTTTGTGGTCGGGGTGTGTAACTGAGCAGTAAAAGAAAGACAAAAATGAGTCGCAAACAAAGACTATATAGTCATAGTAAATTATCTCCTGCCTGAATTGTTGCATATTTCCTTCCGGAGCCAGAGGTCGGCGTTCGAGCCCAGGTAACATAAAAAGTGAATAAATAAAAGTGTTCCTTTAATCTTTTTCTCTTTATGAATTGGTGCAGTACAATCGTCTCCGCATTTGACATGTGCAGTACTCTGTTAAGCTCATTAAGCATCAATAATATATTGTCCCAGTACAGTGCGTTCGTGGTTATTCGTACCTCGTTTTTCCGGACTGCGATTATAAGGATGTAAAATCAAGTGAAATATTGAAAACACGTGGCCTACAGCTACGTCACGTTGAAACACCGGTTCTCGTAAGCTCACCGAAAATAAGCAACGTCGCTTCTGGTCAATACCTAGATGGGTGACCGTTTGCGAGCACTTGGTACTGTAAGGTTGGTTCTGTGCGTGGTGTAATGCAACTCAACATCACAAAAAGAAATATACAAATTGGGGGCAAAAATAAACGAAAATTTCTCAGTGCCAATTTTAATAATAAATGTAGAGTTGATCTAAAAGGTCTGCATGGTAGAGCTAGGGATTGGTGGAAGTAGTCATTCAATGGAACTAGTAAGTCATTCAATGGAACTAGTAAGTCATTCAATGGAATTAGTAAGTCATTCAATGGAACTAGTAAGTCATTCAATGGAATTAGTAAGTCATTCAATGGAACTAGTAAGTCATTCAATGGAAATAGTAAGTCATTCAATGGAAATAGTAAGCCATTCAATGGAAATAGTAAGTCATTCAATGGAATTAGTAAGTCATTCAATGGAACTAGTAAGTCATTCAATGGAATTAGTAAGTCATTCAATGGAACTAGTAAGTCATTCAATGGAATTAGTAAGTCATTCAATGGAAGTAGTAAGTCATTCAATGGAATTAGTAAGTCATTCAATGGAATTAGTAAGTCATTCAATGGAACTAGTAAGTCATTCAATGGAATTAGTAAGTCATTCAATGGAACTAGTAAGTCATTCAATGGAATTAGTAAGTCATTCAATGGAACTAGTAAGTCATTCAATGGAACTAGTAAGTCATTCAATGGAATTAGTAAGTCATTCAATGGAACTAGTAAGTCATTCAATGGAATTAGTAAGTCATTCAATGGAATTAGTAAGTCATTCAATGGAACTAGTAAGTCATTCAATGGAATTAGTAAGTCATTCAATGGAACTAGTAAGTCATTCAATGGAAGTAGTAAGTCATTCAATGGAATTAGTAAGTCATTCAATGGAATTAGTAAGTCATTCAATGGAACTAGTAAGTCATTCAATGGAAATAGTAAGTCATTCAATGGAACTAGTAAGTCATTCAATGGAATTAGTAAGTCATTCAATGGAACTAGTAAGTCATTCAATGGAACTAGTAAGTCATTCAATGGAATTAGTAAGTCATTCAATGGAACTAGTAAGTCATTCAATGGAATTAGTAAGTCATTCAATGGAATTAGTAAGTCATTCAATGGAACTAGTAAGTCAATCAATGGAATTAGTAAGTCATTCAATGGAACTAGTAAGTCATTCAATGGAATTAGTAAGTCATTCAATGGAAATAGTAAGTCATTCAATGGAATTAGTAAGTCATTCAATGGAACTAGTAAGTCATTCAATGGAACTAGTATGTCATTCAATGGAACTAGTAAGTCATTCAATGGAACTAGTAAGTCATTCAATGGAATTAGTAAGTCATTCAATGGAACTAGTAAGTCATTCAATGGAATTAGTAAGTCATTCAATGGAACTAGTAAGTCATTCAATGGAAATAGTAAGTCATTCAATGGAACTAGTAAGTCATTCAATGGAATTAGTAAGTCATTCAATGGAACTAGTAAGTCATTCAATGGAATTAGTAAGTCATTCAATGGAACTAGTAAGTCATTCAATGGAACTAGTAAGTCATTCAATGGAACTAGTAAGTCATTCAATGGAACTTAGAAAACAGCAGTGGGGAGGTGAAATGATCTAGTATTCAAAATCGCCATCGTCGTAAACTTTATCTTGTAATCAAGAATATAGGTATTTAGCTGGCTCCCCACTTGAGACAGAACGTGACAGAAGGCCTTGTTAATGTGAGTAATCCAAGCCATACAGATCGGCCAAACATTAGCTATCTACTTTTCCTTAGACGAGACTACCCTTCGGCGGAGCCTCGTTTAGGTTACTCTCTACCCGAAGACACAGAGTCCGCCAATGTCAGAGCTGCGTCTGAGCGACGCTAATCGCTAAGCGGCAATGTAACCCGTGATTTTTCAAGTGCAACTTAGATATGGCACAAGGCCGAAAGTATGGAACACCCAGTGAAGATCAAACTCACTTATCCCAAGTTGGCATGTATGCCGACGACACAACAATCTACTCCCGCATCGATCAGAAACCAGGTCTGGACGACAAAGTGAACCTCGCTGCCGCACTTGAAAGGGACCTCCAATCCGTAGTGACCTGGGGTAGGAAATGGTTGGTAAATTTCAATGCCTCCAAAACAAAGCTGTTATCAACTAACCACCATAGACAATCGCATCTACCTCCCATTAGCATGGGACAGGCTAGCCTCCCAGAGAGTAAAATACTACGCCTCCTTGGCCTTACACTCTCGGCGGACCTCAAATGGAATGATTATATTGAATCCATTGCCAAATCTGCTGCTATGAAAGTGGGCTCCCTGTGCAGGGCCCGGAAATTTTTCCCACCTGAAACTATTCTGCACATATACAAATCTACCATCCGCTCGTGTATTGAATATTGCTGCCATATCTGGTCGGGTGCCCCTGCTGCTCTCCTTGGGCTTCTTGACAAAATACAAAGGAGGATCTGTAACGTGGTTGATACTGACTTGGCAGACCGGCTGCAGCCGCTCTCACACCGGCGTGATGTAGCTTCCCTGTGCCTCTTCTACAAGTACTTTCATGGTTTCTGCTCCGATGAGCTTAGATCACTGGTGCCGCCTAAGCACGAATTTACACGAGATACTAGATTAGCAACTAGGTCCCACCCTTTTACAGTTAAACAAATAAGATGTAACCGTAAATTCTACTCCAACAGCTTCTTTTCTCGCGCTTCCCGCCTGTGGAACTCCCTTCCACAAGTCTGCTTTCCCGACAGTTACAATCTCCAGGTGTTTAAATGTAGGGTCAATAGACACCTCCTATCACACTAACTCCCAACTATTCTCACAACACTCTCATCTACCCAACCCTCATTCTCGGTATCCTCACCCGCCTATCACCCACCCTCTGTTATTTCCTATATTTAATCAGCCTTTCTCCACTCTACGTAGCCCCCTGCACAGTAGTGGCAGTGACATGCCTTGCTCGGGGTGAAACGCTTATAAAAAAAGAAAAAAAATCGTAATGATTCTAGCGAGACAAGCTTGCTAACCATTACACCATGCCGAGTTGCCTGTGCCCCAAAATATATTTTCTTCTTTGCTGATCCTTTCCTTTATAATGACGGCGTTGATGACCAATTCTTGGATGGAAGAGTTGATGATATTGAATGTTGGTGGAGAAAGAGGTCGTTTTTGTCGAGCCTTTCCCTCTTGTCGTTTGACTTCTGACGGTGATGGGACATCGCCAGTTGGCACGGTTTCAAGCTAGGGGAAACCGCCATAAGATCTAACGTGCATTAGACAGTTCATCCACCGGAGGACCCATATTTTGCTAACAAGATTTCGTGAATATTCAGGCTAGTAGATCTAAATAAATAAATATACTGTTAAAAGAAACAAATGTTTAATGCAAAGCATTTTTTACGTTAAAAAGAAATCCAACCAATCGCAAATAATCAACTCCCCAAAAATATCAAATTACACTATGCTTCATATAAATATGAAAATAAAACCCAACCCGGATAAGTGTAGACATCATAACGGTATTCTCAAGAAACTTCGAAGTTGGCATGAACCTGCTCAGCTAAAGCTACAAATTCTTTGCGGGAAACCTATCAACGCTCTCTCCTCCCCGATATCGAGCAATTTACGATTAAAAAAAAAACCCTGCTTGCCAAAATAAAATTTATGATTAAAACCACTGAAAAAACAACCTTAGCGCTAAACATTATTACAACACTATATATATATATATCCGAGTGAATACAGAACGAAGAAAGAATTCTTACAACGTCCAAAACATTAATTTAAAACAGTGCTCGATATATAATATATAGAGCTGTGAATATTTATTATAAATCATATTTTAGAACATGTACATAATTACGTATATGTTCTAAAATATAATTTATAATATATATATAGATTTCCTGGTATCGATACCAAATTTTCTGCACTATTCTAAGAACTGCAACCTTGAAACTTCTGAATATCGTTTCTTATGTCTTTGCCTATGAGTGTACCAAATTTGATTAAAATCGGACCACTCCTTCTATAACCCGATTTTTTCGATTATCGATTATCGATATTTATCGAGGGTACCTGAACACTCGCAGACGCTTATAGTACAACTGTGTTCAAGAAAATCGGTTCAGTCGTTTCGGAGTCTATAGGTAACGGGGACACACACACACACACACATACAAAGTTCCATTTATAAATAAGTCTATCTATCTATCTATCTATCTATCTATCTATCTATCTATCTATCTATCTATCTATACATACATACACATGCATACGTACATATGTAAATACCTACATATATATAAATATATTGATTGTTTAATACTTAGTTTTTTGTCCTAATAGGGTTAGACCAGAACACATTTGTATTAAAAAGTGTTCTATACAATTATATTGTAGAACTTTTGAATATTTTTCATTTATAAACGAGTTATTTTGCTACCTTGGTTTCCACCGTGAGTGGTTTCTTCAGGCGATTTGCCTGAAGAAACGACTCATGGTGGAAACCAAGGTAGCGAAATAACTCGTTTATAAATGAAAAAATAAAAAATAAAAAAATAAAAAAATAATATATATATATATATATATATATATATATATATATATATATATATATATATATATATAGCATAGTGATGATCCACGTATACTGTCTTAATATGTATAGGAATTTCAAATTTTAAAATAATTTGTTTCTGATGAAGGACCGAGGGCGGTCTGAAATATAAAATATAATAGTAGAAATAAACAAATACTGTCAAAAAAAACACATTTTTAAACTCAAAATGTTTTAATATTCTTTCCGATATATATATATATATATATATATATATATATATATATATATGTTATTAAATATGGCATACAAAATGATTTAATTAATTTTTATTTAGTTTGCCCAGCATCTTTATGTTTTTACGTTTTATAGGAGTAAGGGAGTACAAAAGTTGTCCATAACTTTCATTGTCCCAAGCGCTTTCAGTCAATACTTGGGGCATTTTTAGGAGACTTGTTTTTGGTGTCATTAGCTTTTCCTTATATTTTGACTGTTTAACGTATATTTTATTTGTGTGTTGGTTTGAATAGGAATGTTTATATATATATATATATATATATATATATATATATATATATATATATTTGATTTGATTAGTTGATTGCTTCAGGATCATTTATTGTCGAAATCTGTTTCAATATTAATTTATATTTCTCTTTTAATTCATTTGTTTTAATATTTATATTTTAATTGTTTTATTTATATTTTATTTTATTGACCCCCACTCACCCCCAAGACAATCAACTGCTTTGCTTTAACTGATTTCAATACTAAATAATCCGCTTAAACCAAAAGGGTCAGCAGCTCCAGGCCTCCAGGTCACATCCGGCTCGCGAAGGATTTTTGTCCGGCCCGTCAACTGAACACCTGGACATTAATTATTTTTAATTAACTTGCAGAGCAAGTGACAGAAAAATATTATTCGGAGTTAATCGACTTACAATGCGACGAATTTTTTTGTAATCCAAAATTTAATTCCGAATCCTCTGCCGACTTCTACAAGGAATATTTCTTGACAAGTGGAAATTATTAAAAACTATTGAATAATGTAAAAATAATGGTATCGTTATTTTAAAGTACTTATTTTATTTTTATTTTTTTTTAAATCATATCACCCCGAGCAAGGCGATAACGCCACTGATGTGCAGGGGGCTACGTAAAAGTGACAAGATTGGAAAAGAGAAAACCGGAAACTACATCCTAAACAGGGAACAAGGGATGAGCCTCTACACCTGTTCAATAGACGTGGGTGGAGTGTGAACCGAGCGATAGTTTAGTCTATCTACTCCAATTGAAAAAAAAAAATGAAAAGGAGTGAAAAGATTGGAAAAGAGGAAACCGGAAACCACATCCTAAGCAGGGAACAAGGTATGAGCCTCTTCACCTGTTCAATAGACGTGGGTGGAGTGTGAACGGGCGATAGTTTAGTCTATCTACTCCAATTGAAAAAAAAAAAGAAAATGCAAAGGTTATGAAGGACTTTTTTTTCGTAAATGAAATATACTAAAAGTTATTTAAGTAAAAAGTTGCTTGACGATCACTTTAATGCTGTTTTACTCCTGTCATCGACAAATCTTTGACCTGATATGGAAAAACTATCGAACAATTAGTAGAAACATGTGTATCATGAAATAATTTGCCACTTTAACTGTATTTTATTTGTTGTAAAAAATTTTCACATTTTGTCGATTGTGTCAGTTGTTATACTGTTATTTTTGCAGTAAAATAAAGAACTCTGTTAAAATAATACAGTGTAACCCTGATATAAGAGAGTTGTCGGGACCCGGATAAAAGTTCTCTTATATCCGGGTTTGGTCTATTTTATATACATTACCACAGGCTCTAATTTGGGACCGGAGAAAATCTCACTTATATCAGGGTCTCTCTTATTTTAGGGGCTCTTATATCCGGGTTATACTGTATTTTTGTGATTTTTCTTCAAACCTCAAGACTTGGGCAGCTTTCTGAATGAAGCTGTCTGGGATTGAGACAGTTTATTAAAGCAATGGCCGCCAAAATTTAGAGGCTTTTAAAACCATTCAATGTGCCAAAAGCATACGTATTTTTTTACACAAGTCAAGGTCAATATACCTGATCTACAATATATTTTATATAGTAATACATATACAGTAATACGTAAACCACATTAATACAAATAACACTGCGCCTCCTCGGGTTAACTCTCACAACAGACCTCAAGTAGAATGACTATAGAGAATCCATAGCTAAATCAGCTGCTAAGAAAGTCGGTTCTCTGTGTAGAGCCAGGAAGTTTTTTCCCGTCTGAAACAATCCTGCACGTATATAAATCTACCATCCACCCGTGCATTGAATACTGCTGCCATATCTGGTCGGGTGCTCTTGATATCCACCTACGGGTCCTTAACAAAATCCAACGGAGAATCTGTAATGTGATCGATCTCGACTTATCATCCGTCCGTGCATTGAATACTGATGTCATATCTGGTCGGGTGCTCCTGCTATCAAAATAGTGGTCCTTGATAAAATCCAACGGAGAATCTGTAATGTGATCGATCCTGACTTGGCAGCTCATACACAGTTATTCTCTCACCGGCGCAATGTGGCTTCCCTGTGTCTCTTCTACAAATACTTTCACGGCTTTTGCTCCGATGAACTTAGCTCACTGGTGTCCCCTATACATGAATTTACTCGAGCCACAAGATCGGCAACTAGGTCTCTTTTACTATGAAACCAATATAATGTAACCTCTACTTCTACTCTATCAGCTTCTTTTCTCGCACTTCCCGCCTGTGGAATTCCCTTCCGTTTACTTGATTCCCGGGCAGCTACAATTACCGATCCCTGTATTAGAGGACATTTACTATCAAGGACCTTCTCCGAGACACTGAATAACTGTCTGGCCCGCTTTCTCCAAAAAGTTACCGATTCCTGTCTTAAGCAAACCAACTGACTTTTTTTTTTAAACACCATTCAGATGTAACAGTTGTCTTCTTTTAATTTTCTACGTTTTGGGGATTTTTCGGTGAAGTGAATCATTCGTCGAACCGAAGAATTGATTTAGCGGTTCTGTTGAAGCCAGTTTATGGAAAAATGGCATCCACAGTCATGAATCGAAAACAGAAATCAAATTCCATTCTTCTTGATCTTTATGTGCCGTGTCCTTCCAGGACGTAGTTGATCATGGACCCCCACTTATCCCTATCCCTTGTCGCTTTTAACACTTTTCTTCTTGGTATTTCTCTCAAACCCCGCTCCAACATCTACTTGCTCAAGCCCATCAAGTATGTCTTTCCCCTGTTTCTTTTTCTCTCTATGCGTCTTGTGAGTTTTAAATTCTCTAGACCCTTCTTCCTCATTAAGTGTCTGGTCCTGGACATGACGTTAAACTGCATCCGGCAGCAAAACCTCTGATTGGGAGGTTGTGAGGAGCATAGAACCACCTCTTAATTGCTGTTGTTCTCAGGTCCACCCTGACTCAGAGTGATAGAACCTGCTAGGATCCCAGCTATGGGCAAATAGTTAGCCCCCCCCCCCCAAAAAAAAAGTATATACATAAAATAGACTTTTATAGAAAAATATACATTTTTGAATGAAAAATATTACCAACAATACATTTTTGAAGAAAAAATTATTACCATAGCACATTTTTAATACAAAACTAGAAGACATTTTCAGTTTTCTAAAATAAAAAAGAATAAAAACAAAAACATTTTCATCAAAATCTGACTAAATCAATCTTCTAACTATAATCAAGCATTAAAAAAATACCTTAAAACCCCATCTTTTTGACATTAAATAACCCACAGAGGTTGATATACCATTAAACAAAACTCCTACTCAAACTCATAACGTGTCGCAGAAACCTCAGCTGTCTCTTCCTAATGCTATCAGTTTTCTTTTCGTTTGCATCTCTCCAAAACCTTGTCGTTGCTCACATATCCGGTCCATGGTATCCTCAGCATCCTTCTGTAGAACCACACTTACGTTGCTTCGAGTCTCTCCTTCATCTTTGAAGTATTCGCTGCTATATAAATCAGATGACAGATATCACATAACAGTTCAGTACTCTTTTTTTGTTTATAACGAAAACCAAAACTGCTACAAGGCAACCACTTTTTTGGTGGGAGGCATCCAATAGGGATTGAAATCACTTTTGACGAGACATGCTTGCAAATCCAATCATTCCACAACCGTCATTCACTCTCGTAGATTTCTCCGTTCCGAACAGAACCGATACCCAATCGCCATAGCCAGTTCCCGGACACATCAATCATTCGATCTCTTTGAGGTCGAACAAGTATTGAATTATGTTAAATGACTAATGTTGCACGCATTGCACACTCAACTTACTGATTAATCTAAGTAGCAGGCTGCGATCGGGGGAGGAGTAACACATCTATTCTTTCTTTATTTGAAGAGGGCGCGCAAGAAATCAACATTGTCATACGATTTGTGTATGAAGCCATCCTGTAATCTTTGGCCATCTATATAAAAGACCTTTGAACTGACAGGCGTAGATTGCCAGAAGAGAAGATCTAAGCGAGAAAGACTTTGGATATTCATATCCGTTTGTAGAGGTTTTATACGCCAGAGATGCACGTTTAATAGACCAGGACATTAGAATCGCTAACAACTGTGAAACGGACACTAAAATTAGAATAATTCTTCGCTTTATAGAAAAGTGTTTAGTTGGGTTAACAGTAAATACATTTCTCTAAAAGGATAACTGGGTTCATAAGGATCCCTTGCACAAGTGAATCTCTGAAATTAGTGTAATGTCGGCTTTTATTCGACGGCTTTGGTTGTTTGTCATCTTTGACAGGAAGTGGTTAGTTGGATTTACGTTGAAAGAATAAATACAATGTACAGGTGTAGAGGCTCATCCCTTGTTCCCTGTTTAGGATGTGGTTTCCGGCTTTCTCTTTTTCAATCTTTTCACTCTTACGTAGCCCCCTGCACATCAGTGGCGTTACCGCCTTGCTCGGGATGATATGATTTAAAAAAAAAATAAATAGAATCGTTGATTTATTAAGATGTATTTTCGTCTGTAATCAACGAAACCTTCTGTGGGTCGTTGCCAGTTGGTTTATAAAAATATGAAAATTAGAATGTCGCGAAAATACTTTTATTTTATTTTATTTTATTTTATTTTATAATTTCACCCCCCAATCGCGGTAATAAAGTCACTAAGTCGCAACTGGAAATTTAAGGGGAATAATTCACGTGTCCATTTTTATTTTATTTTATCAATATTACTAGCAGTATAGCCCGGCGTTGCTCGGGTGTAATGAAAGCTTTAAAACTAATCCATGGTCCTGTAGCTTAGACTCAACCTAAAAAATATTTGAAAAATTAATTTCGACAATTTACCAATCGCACCTAATATATATATATATATATATATATATATATATATAGTAGCAGTATAGCCCAGCGTTGCTCGGGTGTAATGAAAGCTTTAAAACTAATCCATGGTCCTGAAGCTCAGACTCTTTGGACGTTGGCACGAAAGACTAAAAAAGCAATAGTTGTTTCCAGTTAAAGCGAAACCGTAGACTGAAAGAAAAATAAATGGATGTACGTCAAATTTTGATTTCCTGGTATTGATATCAAAAAAGTAATTTTCCTCGTAAACTGAATTTTGAAGGCTAAATAAGTCCTCTGAGTAAATGGTATCATGGCTGAGACTAAGAACTACAATTATACCTACTTAGAGCCAAAACCTGAAGCAAAAACTAAAATAAAAGGGTTGAAAAAAATACAGACATACAGGCACACACACAAACGTCTTGCCTTATATATATATATATATATAACCTAGAGAACCAACGAACCTACCAAGGTTTCACCAAATAGGATCTTCAAGGAAAGTTGGCTTTCCTTGAAGATCTAATTTGGTGAAACCTCGGTAGGTTCGTTGGCTCTCTAGGTTATTTATTTACTTTGTTTGCTCTACTTGCGTATTGAGCGCTTTTTGTTTTAGGTTACTGGTCTCGGTTTTTTTTCTTTGGGCTGCGTACTTTGACTGATGTTCGGGTGCTTAGCTCGTTCTTTTTGTATTACCATTTTTTCCTTCCGCGTATGTACTCGGAGGTTTTTTTGAAAGGAGTATAACAACAAGTTTAGATATATATATAGGGGGGTGTATAATAGGGATAGATAGATTCTACTATATTTCGTTTTACACTCCTTTCCGGTTATTTGAATAGGAGTAGGGGTTTATCCCATGTTTCTTTTTCAAGATTGGGTTTTTGGTTCCTTCTAAAGTCTGATTAATCTCTGTACTCCTTAAATCTGTATTTTTTTCTCTCCACCATCTCTCGCCCAGTTCACACCCCACTCGGTCTTTTGAACAGGAGTATAGATTTACCTCTTGTTTACGGTTTAGGATTAGGTTTCTACTTTCTTCTAAAGTCTACTTCAATTATATATTCCTAACGCTTATCATTACCTACGCTAATACATCTTCGCACAGTACCCGTCTACCTTAGGTAGCTCTTGTGCCTTGTATCAGGGGGATATTATATATATATATATATATATATATATATATATACACACACACACACATTTACTAACATATAGACATTAATTATCCCGCAACAGGTTGCCACTACCTGTTGCGGTAGATTGGTTGCCAGCCAAAGCTATAGACCCCAATATATCCTGTTATTTAACCCATAACTGGAGTGAAAGGACAGATTAATACCTTTCGTAAGGCTATTAGCGCGTAAGTAAATGCAGGGATTTCAACTGAAATAGTGGACTGCTAACCCATTCGTTCGTATTACTTCTAAGATATATATATATATATATATTATCAATTTTCTGCACTATTGTAAGAACTGCAACCTTGAAACTTCTGAATATCGTTTCTTATGTCTTTGTCTATGAGTATATCAAATTTGATTAAAATCGAACCACTCCTTCTATAACCCGATTTCTTTGATAATTGATTATCGATATTTATCGGAGGTATCTCGACACAAAACCTCGCTAAGAACACTCGCAGACGCTTATAGTACAACTGTGTAATTTTTCAAGAAAATCGGTTCATCCGTTTCGGAGTCTATAGTTAACGGACACGCACACATACACGCACACAGACAGACAAAGTTAGATTTATAAATAAGTTTAGATTTGATGTAATGTGATTTTGCGTTATGAGATAATGGATAACGACTCGTAATAAGACATCAGATAGACGAGTTCAAATACCAGTCAGGTTCGTTGCATCCGACTACGCACCATTACGCTTGGGAAAGATATGAATCCATTGCTTCTCTTCTCCCTTCATCGACAGCTATGAGTTGAATAGCTGGTCCTACTGTGTTCTATAGCCTTACTTTGCAACCAGTCTACTGTAGAACGAAACGTCGGCGTACCGCAAAAAATTCTTCTGCCTGTTTAGTCGTGAACAGAAAGAGACATGATCGCCCAAGTGTGTATCATGTATGATACTTAACTGACTGAATATCCTACACATCGTATCTTTCAATTTATGGCCGGTGCATGTATCCCCTACCACCACCCTTCCTCTACTACATCTCAATTTTCATAAGGTCAGTCAGTTAAGTGCCATACATGATACACTTATGGGCGATCATGTCTTCTTCGAGACATGACTGACTGAGCAGAAGATTATCCCACAGTAGATTGCCATGCTTTCTGCGGTAGATTGGTTGCCAGCCACTGCTATAAAACCCAATCTGTCCTGCTATTTAACCAATAACTGGAGGGAAGAGACGGATTAATACCTTTCCCAAGGGTATTTGTGTGTAAGTGAATGCAATGGATTCAACTGGAATTCGAAATCGGCTCCCCGATATTAGAAATATTAAAAATAAATACAATGTATCTAAATGCAAATTAGAGACATATCATAATAGATCGTCCCATCTTAACTCAATGTTTTGCGTTAATTTTTAACATCAACTTAAGATTATAGACAACAAATAGAGAATTATATATATATATATATATATATATATATATATATATATAGCATGCGTCAAGCAATTTACCGGATTTGGGGTGTGGATAAAAAAATGACGTCAAAATTCGCGCATGCATGCTCATACACGCACGCACACATGCACACGCAATCACACGCACACACAAACGCGCACAGACATGCTACCAGACATGTACACATACACGCAAACACAGACATGCACATGCACCCACACGCACACACACGCACGCACACATGCGCACAAAAACACAAACGCACACACACATATGTGTGTATGTGTGTGTGTGTGTGTGATGCTTAAAAGTGCTCATTATGATTACGACAGGTCTTAAAAACTGAAACTTCTGAGGTCTCGTCATATTCGGAAGTGATAGACACCATCAAAGGAGAAACAGGTTTGTTGGATGGCCTCAATTATTGTCAAGAAAAAAATTGAAATGGTATCGACACGTCATCAAGCCGTAATATCTTTAATACCATTTTACAAGATACCATTTTAAGAAAAAGGAGAAAAGAAAAAATCAATTGAATGGATTGAAAGATCATTCACAGAGACTTAAATATTGGTTTCAGTTTTTACGTCTTATCAACCTTTTGTGGGTTATTTAAAGCCAGCATTTTTCTTTTTTTAAT